>JBAMJV010005159.1:0-73132 GCA_037951105.1 Echinarachnius parma
TTAGTGCGAACACATTGATTTGCCCCCATTATCCCTAACTATTTCGAAAATAAGAAAGAACAAATCAGCGGATATGCCAAAGAAGGGGAAAAAACAATAGTTAACCATTAGAATGTTTATTTTTTACTTTTAAAAAAGACTGAAAATCTCGTTTTTTGTCCGCGCGTCGCGCTCAAATAGCTTCTCGTCAAGACAGTGGCGAACCCAGGATCTTTTCGAGGGAGGGGGGGTTATTTCGTCAGCCAAATTTCTATATGCGGGGGGGGGGGGATGTTTCTAAGCCGATACCAAGTACATGTACCTTAACAAATTTCGAGGCCGAGACCAAGACCATTGGTTGATAATCCTGTGAGTGGTTGGGAGGGGTGTCCGTAGAAAATGTTCGAAGCCGAGACCGAGAATTGTAAACATTTTCGAGGCCAAGACCATCGGTAACGACCGCTAAAATGCGATCTCAAGACCAGTTACAAGTTGTAGAGGGGGGTTCAAACCTCAAAAACCGTAATTGTTTGGTCAAAGGGGGGAGGGTTGACCCCCCTCCCTCCTCCTCCCTGGATACGCTATGCGTCAAGATAATGAATAATTCTCATTGCAAACTCTATTTGGGTTGCGGGAACTCAAATTCCGAAATTTGTCGGGCATAAACCGTCTTTCAAGCGCGCATGAAGTTGTTCTTAGTCAGTATGAATATTTTTGACGAGGATAGTCTTACCTATGTGTCATTTAGGGTCAAAATTACTTACACAGTTAAATTAGCAACTGTTGTACAACGAGTAAATTATCAATGTTGTTTTCATATGTTTGAAGACATAAATGGACTTAAGATATACATGGATTATTTACATACTACAATACAAAGTAACCAATGACTTATGCGATAGGACACATTGTAATTTACCCATAACACAACTATTATAACTGACCCTTTTAGAGATTGATTCAATATGTTTTCCCCACGTCAATTTATCATCAATAGTGACTCCAAGCAATTTCGCTTGTTGTATTGTTGAACATCAATTTCATCTAGTTTTAAAGGGGTAGTTCAGTTTT
Source organism: Echinarachnius parma (assembly GCA_037951105.1). Classification (NCBI taxonomy): domain Eukaryota; kingdom Metazoa; phylum Echinodermata; class Echinoidea; order Clypeasteroida; family Echinarachniidae; genus Echinarachnius; species Echinarachnius parma. The sequence continues at coordinate 1,051 of JBAMJV010005159.1, forward strand.
GGTAGAGAGGGCGCTGCACAACACCATTTTTTTTTTTTTTTTTTTTTTTTTTGTATATAATATGCAATAACGAACAATAGCCCATCAGAGCTTTGGTGAAGCTCCGGAAGGCCAACCAAGTGGTTCGCTGCAGCTCAAAATAAAATAAAATATCAAAACATAAAATAGGAATAACATTAATTCACTTAAAAGACTTAGCATTAAACAATCAAATTTTGGATAGGAGGAGAGCATGTACGCGCCCTTTGAAAGCTTGGAGACCAGTGTCAGAGATGTTGCCAACAACTTTTTCAGGGAGGCTGTTCCAAACTCGGACAGCTGAGTGGATGAAGCTTCTGTCTAGCGAATGGGTCCTGGCATGCGGTATGGTTAGTGCGTGGTCTGGCATGGATGTGCTGAACCGAGTTACACGCCTTCTTTCCATTGGCGGAGGGAGCATGTCAACAAGATCTTGAGGGCGATGTTGTGTTTGCATCTTGTACAGAACTGACGCTGCTGCAACATGACGTCTGTGCGTCAAACTTGGGATGGAGAATTGGGTGCGAGCAGCAGTCTCAGTAACTCCTATAATCTTGAGTGCCTTCTTCTGGATGTTGTCCAGTAAGGCAAGGGTAGATGGCGAGGCGTTAATCCAGCACAGAGATGCGTATTCCATTACACTTCGGACTTGTGCGTTTTAAACTGTAGCTCTGCCTTTGATGTCTAACTTGTTGGAAACTTTTCTTAGAGCACCAAGTTTCTGCCCAGCTCTGGTTGTGATGTGCGAGATGTGCTTTGTCCAAGTTAGCTTGCAATCGAATGTAATAACAAGGATTCCAAGTTCAGGCTTCACTTCCAGCTGGCAACCTCCGAGGCTTAGTCTGAGTTCTGAAGGGGATCGTGTCCTCGAAATTGTCATTGTTTTACATTTCGATGGTTCGAATGTGATCTTCCATGTGTGAGCCCATGTTTCCATCTTGGCCAAGTCTCTGTTGAGACCGCGTCGCTGTCTTTTGGAGAGTGGATTGGGGCGTAGAGTGTAGAGTCATCAGCGTACAGGTAAATCTCGTTCTCGCACACATCTACGAGGTCGTCAATATAGATGGAGAACAGGAGTGGTCCAAGAATTGACCCTTGGGGGACAGAAGCATTGATGGAGGAAGCTTCTGAAGCTTGGCCTGATATTTCAACTTTGATTGACCTGCCAGATAGATAGCTCTGCAGCCATGTTAGCAGTTTTCCGTGGATGCCTTTGGATCTTAGTTTGGTTAGCAGTCCATTGTGCCAGACTCTGTCAAATGCTCCCTTTATATCCAGAGCCACAACACAAACTTCCTCTCCCTTATCCAAGATGTTGTTCCACTTCTGGGACAGAATTGTAAGGAGATCTGCTGTGCTGTGGCCTGGACGGAATCCGAACTGTAGCTTTGAAGCTTGATCATATTGCCAAACCTTCCTCTGGTAGGGCTTGTCTCTGAATGCAGGGACCTCAAATTTCACTATCACTGGATTATGATCCGAAGTACCCACGTTGGCGAGGGTGGTTGATGAGGCTGGTGTGTCGGTGAGAACAAGGTCCAGGATTTGTTCTCCTCTTGTTGGCTCGTTTACTATCTGATCCAAACCAAGACCATTTGCAAGCTGGAACATAAGCCGTCCAGCGGTGTCTGTATTACGACTTCCTAACCAGTCTTCATGATGAACGTTGAAGTCTCCCACAAGCATCACACAGTTTGCTCCAAATTGTTCTATCTTTGGAATAGTGTTGTTGTCTAAGTATTCAATTATTTCACTGTTTGCGTTAGATGGTCGGTACACGGCTCCTACAAGTAATTTTTTGGATTGCAGGGTTACTGACAGCCACATAAGTTCCAGGTCTTCGGGATCTCTCAGTGGGTCGTGGTGAATGGCAACTCCTTCCAAGCAGTGTACAGCGATGCCGCCACCTAATGATTCGGTCCTATCCTTGCGGCAGCACAGATTGTATCCTGGAATTGAGATACAGTCAGCTCCATCCTGGAATGTGGGATCAAGGAAGGTCTCCACTACTATGACTGTTGGTTTTTTCTCCACACAAAGATTTGCAAGTTCTCCAATATTTGATCTAAGGCCACGGATGTTCACCTCCATTATTTGGAAATTCGTATTTCGAAGTCGGGGGCAGGCATTTGTCGCTTCCGTTGGGATCCGTCCGTTCGAGGCTTATTTTTTCTGTTTTTAGCAAGATTAATATGGATGATTCAAGAGCAGCTGACCCCTGAACCTCCAGACGCACTTGAGCAGTGCGGTAGAGGTACTCACTATGCATGACCTAATATGAAAGCATCAAATGACTCGTAACAGATCGTGTTCGGGGTGAACCACTTGGTCAAGGATGGGGTGATCAGTGATTTTGTATGCACCTCTACTTGTGAGGTAATGAAAAACTGAGTGTCGAATTTTAAATAACATGCACATTTAATGGCAGAATAAACTTTAGTTGGTCAAAATCAGTTCAGAAATGGCTAAAATATGAATGAATATATCTGATCGTAATAAATTTGGGCCCCAAATTTATTCGATGATTTTTTTTTTTTATCAAAAATGCTTACACTTTTTCAAAAAATTTCAAAAGAGGTTTTTAAATAGTTGTTGATGATCTCTCTATTTAATCATTATTTCAACAAAATATTACATGCATAATATTGTATGAAAAATGGTTAAAACCAATGCCTTTTTAGAAATCGCCGTCTTGTGGTGTAATGGCTTTCCTTGAATGATAAGAGGCTTTTTACTTAGTCGTTTGTAATTGTGTATACCTTTCGAGCATGGTAGAGTTATTACTATTAGTTTGTAATGTTACTGTGCAGGTTTTGGTTACTAAAGTTCAGCCTTACCAAAACTGTCCTACCCCTTTAAGTTAACATTATAAACTATATTTTTACATCTGTTCTTAGAATTAAACATCATAAGTTTTGTTTTTTACTGATTGAATCGCAACTTATTCGCATAAAAACATTTTGAAACATTATCCAATTATTGATTTACCATATCAATCCATCAATGTCAGTACGTGAAATAAATACATTAGTGTAATCGGCGTAATGTGTAACATGTAACATGTAGCATTTTTGACGACTTACAAATATCGTTAAAAACAAGTAATGGACCCAGAATGCTCCCCTATGGAACCCTTTGCCTGATTTGCATTATATCAGAATCGACCACATTATACTCAACGAACTGCCTTCTTTTTAACAACAGACTTTTGTTTGTGTGTTTGTTTGTTTGTTGTTTTATTTCCAAATCAATCTTTAAAAATACATCAAAAGTCAGAACATAACAGAACATAATATACACAATTATTACACAAAAGTAGTTACAAGTTCTTAATTAAAATATTATATTTGTATGTTGCTATATATAAATAATGATAATTGGTAAGATGGCCCGTTTCAGATCCATCATTATGATGGATCTTATCTTCCACGGGGTCCTATTAGAAGAAAGATGGTGCACATAACATACATAGTAAAAAGTCACGCATTTTCATATCAATGACAGTACCCTACCCCCACCCCCATAATACCCTCACCCCCACCCCATCCTCACTCTAAGACCCCCATCCTAAACACCTAATCCCAACCACCCAATCTTCAGTTTCAACATGCGGGTCATAATAAATCTATAATAACCAGTTATAAATAACCGTATTTGTAACCAGTTTAACTGGTACTCCTAATTCCATAGAAATTAAATTGTGTGGGGGGCGGGGCTTGCAGCCTCCTAGGATCTTGACAGCATCGATATTCGGGCAATCGGCATATCATATTCGGGCACTCGCCAATCTTATTCGGGCACTTTCCATCTCCCATTCGGGCAATGAGCATCCCACATTCGGGCGCTCGCCATCTCATTGTCTTTGGAGGTAGTTGTCAGGGGGTTTATCGAACAGGGGGTAATTGTCTTGGGGGTAATCGTCCGGGGATAATTTTCTTCGGGGTAGTTGTCTTGGGGGTAATTGTCTTGGGGGTAGTTGTCTTGGGGGTAATATTACGGGGGGTAGATGTCCGGGGAGTTATCCACCGGGGGTAATTTTCTGGGGGGTAATCATCCGGGAGATAATTATCCGGGGGGTAGTTGTCTTGGGGTTACTTGTCTTGGGGGTAATTGTCTAGGGGGGTAATTGTCTTGGGGTTATTGTCTTTTGGGGTAGTTGTTTTGGGAGTAATTGTCTTGGGGGTAATTATCTTGGGGGGTAATTATCCTAGGGGGGTAATTGTCCATGTGGTAGTTGTCCGGGGGGTAATTGTCCTAGGGGGTAGTTGTCCGGGGGGTAATCGTCAGGGAAATAAGTATAAATCATTCATATTTTTGAAAATATACCAACACGGTTTTCCTTTTGTTTTCGATGATCTCTCTATTGAATCATTATTTTAATCAAACCTGACAATGAAATAGTTTGATTTTTTAAATGGTTCAAACTTGATATGCTGCAGGGAGCCCCCTGTGTAAGCAGCTGATTGTGTAATGAAAACAACCGCGTAATTTGTATGTGTTTGAGGGACGCCCTTATGGGTTAGTTAGCAACTGCATTTTGAATGAAAACAGCCTCCTAACCCAGTCGTTAGTCTGTATGTCGACCATTTAAGTATGGTTGTTTTTAACAACGTAGAAGTTTTACATGTTAAAATGAATTTTGACCAGTACTATCAATGTAAGCTTGAAAGCATTATTATGCAAATAAGTTTTGAATGTTACAACAACTTAAACAAAACGAAATAAGTGTAGGTTTATGACATTTTAAAGATGCACCACAGATCACACAGGATCACTATTTTACACTACGCACAAAACATATAATACACTAAATCTGAGAGTAATTATATAACGTTATTCATTTATTTATAAATGTAAGATCTATTTATTAATTAATTTATTTATTTATTTATTTATTCTCCACTCATGGGATGGATTGCCTTTGTCAGCTATACAAGCTGTTTTTCATGTAATGCAATTCCAAAAACCGAAAACCCGTCATATGGTTTTATTGTCAATACGAATATAACAAGGTATGGGAGAAGCGCTATAATTATAAGTAGGATTTTAGGATGTGGGCAATGTTACTGGAGCGCTTTAAATGAAATTCAATAATTAATACTTAAAGTTTACACATCGCGTGACAGAATCGGTACGTTTATGTTTAAATATTTGTATTGCACTACTCCAAAAAGTATTGTACTTCACTAAATGGTTTGATAAGTGATAACAAAAGATACATGAGTGTTTGTTATGATTGATTAATTCTGTACACATAGACCGTTATCGTGGTGTCATTGTTCGGACGTATTTCATATTGTGATATCGGGATACAATCATACATCGATTTACTTCTTTTTTTATTCGGTAAACAGTAACCATCGAACAATTCAAGTCACAACTCAAATCGTATCTGTTTTCTAATGCCTTTTAATAAGTATAATAAAAGTATGTAAGTATGCCTATTTATGTAATTTTGTGTTAATGTATATGCCTAAATTGTGTAATATAAAATATTATTATATTATTATTTATTGTGTTTATAAAATTAATTTAGTTTTGAATTGAATGTCAATTTAATTGCTCTTAATATGTTTTGCTTGTAAAGCGCATTGATATTTCTCACCAGTTCTGAAATGCGCTATATAAAATGCAGCTATTGTTATTATTATTAATATTCCTTCTTTTTGAAAATCTAACATATCATTCTCAATAATCTTCCAATAATATTTATGATTGAAGTGACAAATATCACTTTTGGTAAACAATATAAAGTTAATGGATGACTAAATAATATTTAGTGGTGGCAACCTTGGGTAACGCATGTGATTAACATGAGTGACATTAAAGTGATCCATCAACAATTCAACTAAACATCACTAGAAGCTTTCACACATCCTTGTACCTTGTCGTTTGGCTTATGATAAAAGAGTCATCAAATCGGTTTTAAATGTTTCCCTAAGTATGGTGATGTGTAAGATTAATCTAAAGGCTTCTGTAGACAGGAGTAACGGAATTCAGTGACTAAATCCTCCATAGTACCCGAATTCGGATACTTCACGTGAACGATCGGGATTAAATCAGGCATCGATTTACTTCTTTTTTTTTCACTCGGTTAACATTATTCCTTTTATTTGAAAATCTATCATAATCATTCTCAAGAAGCTACCAATACAATTGGTATATGATTGAAGTGGCAAATATCACTTTTGGCATACAATACAAAGTTAATGGATTACGTATTATTATGTGGTAATATGAGATAAATGCTTGTTTGCTAATATACATACAGTCTGTACACGTAGGCCCATCCCATGGTGTCATTGCTGGGACGTCTTTCAAACCCCAGTTATGCCCTGCCAAACCAAACCCAAACCGAGCATATCCAGGGACGTTCGATGTTATGTCTTATCGGTTTTGACCTTGAATCGCTTTTGTCGGGGCATTTCCTTTATATGCGTGCTTCGATGCCACTCACCTCGATAAACATTGTGATATTAATCTTGATAAACAGCAATAGTCTGATCTTGTAATTAGAAACAAAATTTGAAAATAAAAGAGTAAATGAGAATGAAGAAATATTGATTTTTAAAAAGTTTGTATGTCAATATGGCAGCCTTGGGTAACGCATGATATAACATCAATATGATATTAACTTCATTTGAATACAATAACATAAATTATTGTATATCGTCATCTACAACGGACATAAAATAAGAAGTGCCGCTTCTGTATGGTCATGGTTTATGGGCACAACGACATACCTTTCAAAGCTAGTTCATGTAAACTAGTTTCGAAAGGTTTCACCTTATAACAACCTTTTAAAATCCAAGAAGACCGCCACTGAATATATACATTCGCGCTATCATTTATATCATATTACATCATATTACTATATGGTAATATGGCATTATGTTGTTATAGTGGTTGTTTCAGAGCGATATATAATACATTGGATATATAGATGCATGGACACTTGCATCACGGTTATTTCAGGTTGTGTTTGTAACAATATCATTAGAAGAAACGCTACACCCAAACAGTCCACCACTGGGATGAATGATAGTTCAAACCTTAAAGGACCCAGGGGCCTCCATCTTGAATTAATAGGCATTTGCATGATGATACGAGAACACAAGCATCAAACATTATTTCCCCCCCCCCCCCCCCCACCAACCCCCACTCCCAGAAATAAACAAGTCATTTGATTTCCATCCAATTTGTTTACTTTCCCTAATCTGCTAATATCGAATTGCAATTATTGTTATATACCATTTTATATACCATTTAAATACTTCATATTGCCATAGAAACCATAAACTCAAGAGCCTGTTTGTATTGTTATATTTCGGCTAAGTAAAGTTACGATTTTCTTTAATGTTCAAATATTATGATATTATACAACACAATTGCTTTCAACTAAACTCATCATCATGTTAGATATTTCTTTATAAGAAAACAATTAGGCCAAATAATACAACAATATTGTGCTGTTTGCAAATTTCATATGCAATCATATTGTTGTGATAATAATATGGAAATGGGGAGTAAATTAAAATGATAGTTTAGTTTTGCACCATAACATTACAAACTAATAGTTATAACTCCACTATGCTCGAAATGAATAACAAATTATAAATGACTAAGTAAAAAGCCTCTTATCATTAAAAAAGAGTCGTTAAAACTGAAGAGGGCCCTCTCAAAAATCTCATTGGTTGCAACCATTTAAACAAAATTGTGTGCATGTGATGTTTTGTTGAAATAGTGATTACATAATCAACAACTATTCAAAAATCTCTTCTGTAAATGTTTGAAAAGAGTAAGTATTTTTTTTAAATTTGTTTAACGGTTGGTTCAAAATTATCGAATAATTATGGGACCCCACAACTGTGCTCAAATTCGCCATCTGACCAAAATAGATCAGCAATATCAGATTTCACAGCATGTCTTGGAACCATTTATTAAAATTTAAAAAAATGTTGTTCATATCCCATCTAAAGTACGAGTCACACATGTAATGTAACCACTGGCGTACTGGTGGGGGGTCATGGGGGGCGCTTGACCCCCCAAATAAATTCAAATCATGGCTTTTATCTAATTCGATAAAAGTGATTGAAAGAAAATAGTATTTCTTTAGACAAGAAAACTCAGATCTTACTTCATGTCAAGTCAAATTTCCTTCCCAAGTATGCACCAGATTGCATAATTTCAATTAAAAGATTGCAAAAGCACCTGTACCGTGCACCCACCTACCATCACGCCCTCCCATCACCCTTCCCCCTCTCGGTTATCGTTTCGCTCCCTCGGGAATCGGTCTTGTATACGTCTGGAATACAATGTTCATGTTTTGTCATAAAATAATGCTTTTGATGCACTGTTTGAACTGAATATGTCACTTTGCGAATATTATTTTGGGGGTGCATTTTTGTTTTTCTTCACGAATCAATCATAACCTCTTCCGGTAAAGAATCATGACGATGATGACGCACTAACGCACCCCGGGGGCGCGGGGGAGGGGGGGGGGGGTACTCACGTATATTGGGTATACGGGCATGTGCCGCTGGGAAGGGTGACTTTTACAAGAAAGATCCTTAGACATGGGTCCCATTTTCATTTTTAAAATCCTTAGACATGGGTCCCTTTTTTTCATTTATTCCTTTCCCCTCTTTTCTCCCTCATTGTTCCGGGATTTTGGGATTTACCGATGTGAAATTGCTAAAATTTCATACATGATATTTCACAACCTCGGGTGTTATATAACGCCATATCATAAGTAATAAAACGAATATACCCATACAATATTGAAACAAATGACAATTTTCCGATGTGAAATTGCTAAAAATTTCAAGCTCGCTCCGCTCGCTCGCATACACGATATTTCACAACCTCGGGTGTTTATATGTTACCCTTCATAACGCCATATTTTAAAAACGAAGATATCTATACAATAATATTGGAACAAAAAATGTTCCGATGTGAAATTGCTAAAAATTTCAAGCTCGCTCCGCTCGCTCGCATGAATGATATTTCACAACCTCCAGTGTTTATATATTACCCTTCATAACGCCATATCATAAGTAATAAAAACGAATATGCCTATACAATAATATTGAAACAAATGGCAATTTTTTCGCTGTGAAAATGCTAAAATTTTCAAGCTCGCTCCGCTCGCTCGCATTATTAATATTTATGAAAATTACCGCATCATAATTGAAGACTATTCACTGTTTTCAATAATTTGAAAAATTGAGAATTCCCCCTTCGATATGCACCAGATAGCTCCATTCTAGTGTAAAAATTGCCCTCCCCCCCACTCGGTCGCTTCGCACCCTCAATGTATACACTTTCGCCCTCCCTAGGAAAAAACCCTGGCGCCGCCCCTGTAGTATGGTACAGTTCACTAATAATACAAAAATGTATCCAAAAAATGCTTTTTTTTTTTTGCTCATTACGCCACTGAATGTAACGGTTCTGTGAAATGAAATTTCAAAAACAAACTTATCAGATGATGAATATTATACTCGTTATACGATGTTGCCCATCCTCCGGACGTGTGGAATTATTCTATATAACCATCATAATTGCATGACGTGTACAATCAAACACGGTAACTCCATACTTCGTTTGAGGCAGATGGTTGATCGTAATAATAATAACTTATACTTATAGTTAAAATTTAATTTCAACTTTACAAAACTTTGATTGTGAACAAAAAGAAAACGGTGAAACAAGTTTTCAATTTGGTAAGTGTTGAGAAAAAATATTCATCATTGTTTGTAAAAAAAAAAAACATGTGTTGAGAACATTTGTAATAAACATTGTATTGAAAGCACTTGTCATAAAATGTAATCGCGTGGTGGGCTGTTTATTATCAAAATAATTAAATATGTCCTTATTGCCACATCTCTGTAGTTCATACAATGGGTGGATTAGATGGTAGGGCTAAGGATGCAAGACGAAATCCTTGTAGCATGTTTAGCCTACTAGGATCTTATTAGTAGGTGAAACATGCTTTCCCAGATTAGGGGCTTGATATGTGTTAATTCATGCTTTCTTCGATTTGTGGATTATCAACTTTAATAAACATGAATTTTAGTGATCGCATGACAAACGTATATCTTGGCCCCCATAAAATTGTGTAATTACGATATGGCCAACTAATACTAAATTATACCCTTTCGAAAAGAGAGTATTCAACAAATACAAACAGCTGCAGACAGATGTGTCCTTCTATTTCAAATTTATAATGATGGTGATTGTGAACCATATAATGTAATATATAACTAATACATTGTAATAACACTTTATATAGGTCAAGGGCTAACAACTACAAGTTGTAGAGATTAATGAGGAACAGGCACCGGCGCCTGTAATACCATTACCTCTCTGAAGTGGGCAAATAATATTTAAGAGCGGCACCTTAAAGGTAAACAAAAGCGAGGGCGTGTTACCAAAATTTGCCTAAAATTGTATAAGTAATACTGATATCACTTTTAAAACATACATTTTGCCAAATATCATATGTGCAACTTTTTTTTCATATTTCTTATCCTTTACACTACAGGGCCAATATATATATCACGATATAGTTTGTTCTTTTACACAGTTACACAGAAAGCTCCATCCTTAAAAGGATAATATACTTTGGTTTAGAAGGCGCTTCATGTAATAACTAGTGTGTGATCTGAGGTACTTGGAAGAGCACGTGATTTAATAATAATAATAATACATTTGATTTATACAGGGTGGCCCAAAAAAAACGGAACGGGGCACTTCCCAAAATATAATATCACAATGTTTATGTTCATCGGATAGGGTGTCTTTTCCAATCAAAAACGATACCAAGAACAGTAATTTTGGTCAGGTCGTTTTTGTTTAAGGACGATGTGAGTGAGACCATGTCAGGTGCCAATTTATGTCGATTTCGACCTAGTCAATGCCAGTTTAACCGCACTCCTTGCCCGTAATAGCATGCCCATTCTCTCGGCACACGGCTGAGTGCACACTAACAATAGTACGCGATGCTCGAACGCTATGAACGACGGTTCGTGCGATTCATCACGCGCTGGCTCAATACAAATTGACACAAAAGAGAACCTGACATGGTGTCACTCACAGCGCCCTAAAACAAAAACTACACGGCCAAATTGACTGTTCTTGGTATCGTTGTTCATTTGAAAGGACACTCTATCCGATGGACATAATACATTTGTTACTATATTTTGGGAAGTGCCCCGTTCGGTTTTTTTTTTCTTGTCCATGATGACCCCCAGGTTGCGTACTTTGTTGACAGCAGCGATGTTCACTCCATCGACTGTGACAGCCAGAGGTGCAGGAGGAGATGGAGCGTATCTTGAGGTAAAATGTATAACCTCAGTCTTGGCAGCGTTCACAAGAAGTTTGTTCTTGATAAAGCAAACTTTATTTGATCGAATTCGGTTGAGATCCGATTGGAATAAATGTGGCTCTCACATTTATACGACGATTCAAAAAACATTTATGTAATGCCGACATTTGTTCACAAAATTACAAACGAGGTTTTAAAACAGTTGTTGAGGATCTCTCTTTTGAATCAATAATTATACATTAATAATCACATTCACAATTTTGCCTAGAAAATGGTTCAAACAAATGTTTTCAAAGAGCGCCCTCTTGTGTAATAACGGTTGTTTTTTATGATAGTAGCCTTATAACTAAGCCGTATGTAAGTTGTTCTACCTTTCGGGTATGGTGGAGATATAACTATTAGGTTGTAATGGTATACTTCATGTTTTGTTCTTAAATTAGGTTTAACTAGAACTGTAATATCCCTTAAAGGGGTAGTTTAGTTTTGGTAAGGCTCAACTTTAGTAACCAAACATGGACAGTAACATTATAAAACCAATAGTTTTAATTCCACCATGCTCGAAAGGTATACAAAATTACAAACGACTAAGTAAAAAGCCCGTTATCATTAAAAAAGAACAATTAAAACTCAAGAGGGCGCTCTCTAAAAAGTCATTGGTTTCAACCAATTTTCATACAAAATTATGCATGTGATGTTTTATTGAAATAATGATTAAATAGAGAGATCATCAACAACTATTTAAAAAACGCTTTTGAAAATTTTTGAAAAAGTGCAAGCATTTTTTTATTTTTTTGAAAAATTCATCTAATTATTTGGGCCCCAAATAATTATTAGTGCAGATATATTTATTGATATTTCAGCCGTTTCTGGGCCGATTTTGACCAAATAAAGTTTATTCTGCCATTAAAATTGCATGTTCTCGCAAATTCGACACTCAGTTTTTCATTACCTCACAAAAAAATTGTGATGTGCAGCGCCCTCTCTACCAAAACTAAACTACCCCTTTAAATGTTTCAAACCAGGGTGGCCTAACTTTGTAAATGGCATATGTTAGGATGGGTAAAAAGGAGTGGCACAAGAATACAGTTTTAGCAAAAGCTCATGGGGGTAGTGTTAGGTTAGGATGGGGGTATACTATCCACCAACCCCCCTCCACCTCACATTTACCTCCCGACTATGCACATAATGAGATCTTTAAACATTTCATAATTGTTATGTTATATATTTTGTATTCATAATTTATATTTTAATTAAGGCAACACTTGAATTTTAGACATTACGATATAAGAGTAGTTTTCGTTATATTTAAAATTCACAGTACTGCTGAAACTTGTCCGTATAAATGTATCACGTTTATTTCCTTTGAATAAAATGAGATATAACTGGCAATCTCTTTTTTTTATATGAAGTCCAATGTGCATTTGATAAGGCTGTTAGATATTCAATATTGATGTACAATAATCTGAGTAAATATAATAATCTAAAAAGCGGTATGAATAGCGATTACTCAGCGTTATAAAAGTCGAGGACCTGGCTGGGTTTGAGCCTTCCTGTCTATTACAATCACAATTGTGTCCACACTCCACTTCTCACCCCAACATCACAAATTAATATATAGCATGTATACGTTATAAACATTATATTCTAACAAGTCATTTTCACGACAGTTCTTTTTTAATCATGTGAGTCATGTATATTATACAATTGTCCTGAATTATTAATTTCCATTTGATGATTATGCAATAGAACATTTAAAACAAAAGGAAGTTTCCATCCTTAATTATCCTTAAACAACTGTACTGTTGTTTTGTTTTCATTTAGTCAACCATGAAATGAGTTTACATTCACACAGTTACACATAAGTATAAACCTAATGTTGGTCTTATTAGATAATCATATAAGATTGATACACGATAATGAAATAAAATATGCATATTTTATTTCATTATCGTGTATCAATCTTATTGATTATTTAATAAGAAGGCAAGACTCGGTTATTCTTGGCTTTCCGCCGTGAAATATTTAAAACATTATAACTCGCTAACGTCTCTGAAAAAAACGTGTCCAAATACATGTATATGCGAATAAAGGTGAACTTTAAACATCGCGTGATGTGTGCTATCTTGTTTTGAAGAATTAACAACCTAACTTAGTTTCCATTTGATATATCGCGTGACTTCACCAAATATGATTATCTTTAACTCTTGCAATTATAGTTCTTATGAAAATAATGTAAATATTCTTATCATTCTTAATATCTCGAGTGATAAGAAGTAAATATTACAATTTACTGTACAGACTTAATGTTATTTACATACTGTATAATTGTATTCATATTTGTAGTTCTAAGTCTAAACAGATATATGATTTGATCATAACCAGTCCACGTCATTAAATGAAATTCAATACTGATATTTAAAGTTTAGACATTGCGTGACTGGGTCGGTTCGTTTATCTTTAAATTATTTCATTACACTAATCAGAAAATTATTCTACTCCATTAGGTGGTTTATAAGTGGTAATATCAGATAAATGTTTGTTTGTTCCGATTGATAACATATGTAGAGTACACGTAGGCCCGTCACATGGTGTCATTGATTGTACGTCACCCAGTCACCCTGCCAAAAAAATCCCAAACCGATCAGATCCAAGGACTTTTGATGTTATGTCTTATCGGTCTCGGCCTGGATTCGGTTTTGTTGGGGCATTTCATTTGTGCGTGCTTCTCGATATCATTCACCTCGATAAGCATTGTGATATCAATCCTGATTACACCAATAGTCTGCTCTTGTAATTATACACAACATTTGAAAATAAAAGAGTAAATTGGAATGAAGATATATTGAACAAAAAGTTTGTATGTCAATTTGGCAACCTTGGGTAACGCATGTTATTTACATAAATAGGATATTAATCTCTTTTGAATACAATACTAGTAACATGAAGTATTGCATATCGTCATCTACAACAGACACAATAATTTTGTATTGAGTAGTGCCGCTTTTGTATAGTCATGGTTTACGGGAACAACGACATACCTTTCAAAACCACATGAACTAGTTCATGTAAACTAGTTTCGGAAGGTTTCACCTTATAGCAACCTTTTAATATCCAAGAAGACCGCCACTAAATTCGCGCTATTATTTATATTATTATATATCATATTACATCATATTATTTTATATGATAATGTGGCATATGTTATTAGAGTGGTTGTTTTAGAGCGATATGTAACACATTGGATGGATATATATACTTCGCACAAAAAGTTCCGCAATCGGGGTTTGCGCATTAATAACTTTTCTATTAGGTTATTACCATTGATAAATTTGGTATCATTGGAAAGCGTGAATTCTCCCCTTTACATTGATGTATTATTTGCTATGAGTATTTCATCATGGAATGCGCATTGTATCCAAATGTAGGGCAAAGTCAAAAGTGAAATGTTGCAAAATGCACTGATGTTGTCAACAGTGTGCCTTCCTTTTGTTTGAAGATTAAAACGTGGCTTGAATGCCTATTACGTTATTACCATTCATAAATGTGGTATCATTGGAAAGCGTGAATCCTCCTCTTTACATTGATATAACATTTGCTATGGATATTTTATCATGGAATGTGCATTACATCCGAATGAAGGGCAAAGTAAAAAATGAAATGTTGCAAAATGCACTGATTTTGTCAACAGTGTGCCTTCCTTTTGTTTGAAGATTAAAACGTGGCTTGAATGCATGACCACCTCACCCCCATTCAAGCCAAGGAAGGCACTCTGTTGACAAAATCAGTGCATTTTGCAACATTTCACTTTTGACTTTGCCCTACATTTGGATGCAATGCACATTCCATGATAAAATATTCATAACAAATTCCATACCAATGTAAAGAGGAGAATTCACGCTTTCCAATGATACCACATTTATGAATGGTTATAGCGTAAAACAAAAGTTATTAATGCGCAAACCTCGATTGCGGAACTTTTTGTGCGAGGTATATATGCATATATATACTTCATCACGGTTATTTCAGGTTGTGTTTGTAACAATATCATTAGAAGAAACGCTGCACCCAAACAGTCGACCTCTGGGATGAATGATAAATCAAACATTGAAGGATCCAGGGGCCTCCATCTTGAATTAATAGGCATTTGCATGAAGAGAACACAAGCATCATACATTAATTCCCCCCCCCCCCCCCGGCCCCCCCCCCCCCCCCCCCACTCCCAGAAATAAACAAGTCATAACACACTAAAGTGATCCTTATGTAATATGTAATGCCATTATATTGTTTATACGCGAAATGACAAACAATGTCAAGTATTGTTTTCATTTTTACAAAATGTTTGAAATATAAAAACATCGTGCGTAGTGAATATTTTATGTTCTTGCCTCATTTGAGCATTCATTATTTTCACAATTTGGTCAAGCCCTGTCAAAACCCTGTAGTACAAACATTGAGAAGATATGCTCAAGTTAGGATGCGTGCACATGAGTGTGAACCAAAAATGTGATCAAAATCGCCATTCGTTATATTCAAGATTAAGCATCAGCTATTTTAAACTAAGGTATATTTTTTCAGAAATACATAGCATCTACAATTATGGTACAGCCGCCGCAGCGGTCTGAAGCTCCGGATGTGATATTTATATATCGTTGGGGGCGTCCTGGTGGATTACTTGCGACAAACTCACTTATCTCATCTCACTAGAACGAATGGATATATTATTGGTAGATGAAAATGACGCTGCTAGCACTACCATGACTACGTACTTCCGTAATAAAACACACTAGTCTGTGACCATAATACCTGTAATGACAAACAAAGAGCAAATGAACAGAAGAAGATCGAGAAGTTGTAAGATGGCCGCTTGACGAAACCAACACTCAACATACAGATAACATGATAAAAGGAACTATAGCTATCCATAATTTTCATTTTAGATTAGGCGAGTGAATTTTTTCATCTCCAACGAACGCAGTACAATGACGTAAAGTACTCTAAATGCAACAGCGCCATCTCTTGTCATCTTTGTTAAATGACGCAAGTGTATAATTCTCAGGTTGTGTACTTATCATCATGAATTACATAATGTTTGTCCTCTCGTATTTTGACTTCCACGGTTCATGGTGATATTTTGTTATGTTATGTGTCCATGAATTAGTCAAATCTTCCAAAATGTATCAAACAAATTACATTACCTATTATGACCGTGTTATATTACCTGTAATTGAAATTATCAACATTTTGATTATATATAAATGATTAAAATATATGATTGTTTCAAAGTCATAAACATTCATTTAATTGCGCACAACAGGTATAACCTAAATTTCACAATGAAAGTTGTATGACTGTATGTTGTTTATATGACCAAAATTACTACACAGCAGCGTTTGTGGATGCATCGAAATTAAATCAATTTAATAACTGTTTTGGAGGAATAAAGGAGAGAACGACTAAGAATATTTATCAGACTTAAATAAAATTCAATGAAGTTAATTTAATTAGTATCTCACCAAAGAATGTCACTACTTGAAGCTATAGGCGTACCCAGGATTTTTTCAAGGGACATGTTATTCCGTCGCCAAAGAATTTCAAGGTCGAGGCCAAGACCATTATTTTGTTAAGTTGTGTCCCCATGGTGGAGAGAGGGGGGGGGGGGGGGGGTTCCGAGACCCTTGCTATGATGGTCGAGATCGATAACAAGTGTACTCGAGACCTGTACACAAAAAAAAAGTGGACCGGAGACCGGTAAAAAAAATCACTCGAGACCGACAAAAGCTGAAGTGGGATGTCTGAACCCCTCAAAACAGTAAGATGTTCGTAAGGGGGGGTGTTAACCCCCAAAGATGCCGCCGCATCTTTCTTTGCTCATTTTCTTTGCTCATTTTTAATCACAATATATTTCTGGTCAGTTTATTTATATGTTTGAATTAATTATTAAAGAAAGCTGCATCACTTCGGTGATCCCTCGCATATATCCCCAAGTTGATTTCTATCCTTCGGGTTTATGTCAGGTTTATAATAGGTTCTGACCTCACGAGCAATGGAAATTAAGGGGTTTCTGGGACGAATGCCGTCATAGGGTTTTCTATAGCTCAGTCGGTAAGAGCACCGGTCTAGCAATCCGGAGGTCTCGGGTTCGAATCCCGTTGGAATCCCATTTACTTTGCTCATTTTTAATCACAATATATTTCTGGTCAGTTTATTTATATGTTTGAATTAATTATTAAAAAAAGCTGCATCACTTCGGTGAACCCTCGCATATATCCCCAAGTTGATTTCTATCCTTCGGGTTTATGTCAGGTTTATAATAGGTTCTGACCTCACGAGCAATGGAAATTAAGGGGTTTCTGGGACGAATGCCGTCATAGGGTTTTCTATAGCTCAGTCGGTAAGAGCACCGGTCTAGCAATCCGGAGGTCTCGGGTTCGAATCCCGTTGGAATCCCATTTTCTTTGCTCATTTTTAATCACAATATATTTCTGGTCAGTTTATTTATATGTTTGAATTAATTATTTTAAAAAGCTGCATTACTTCGGTGATCCCTCGCATATATCCCCAAGTTGATTTCTATCCTTCGGGTTTATGTCAGGTTTATAATAGGTTCTGACCTCACGAGCAATGGAAATTAAGGGGTTTCTGGGACGAATGCCGTCATAGGGTTTTCTATAGCTCAGTCGGTAAGAGCACCGGTCTAGCAATCCGGAGGTCTCGGGTTCGAATCCCGTTGGAATCCCATTTTCTTTGCTCATTTTTAATCACAATATATTTCTGGTCAGTTTATTTATATGTTTGAATTAATTATTAAAAAAAGCTGCATCACTTCGGTGATCCCTCGCATATATCCCCAAGTTGATTTCTATCCTTCGGGTTTATGTCAGGTTTATAATAGGTTCTGACCTCACGAGCAATGGAAATTAAGGGGTTTCTGGAACGAATGCCGTCATAGGGTTTTCTATAGCTCAGTCGGTAAGAGCACCGGTCTAGCAATCCGGAGGTCTCGGGTTCGAATCCCGTTGGAATCCCATTTTCTTTGCTCATTTTTAATCACAATATATTTCTGGTCAGTTCATTTATATGTTTGAATTAATTATTTAAAAAAGCTGCATCACTTCGGTGATCCCTCGCA
Source organism: Echinarachnius parma (assembly GCA_037951105.1). NCBI lineage: Eukaryota > Metazoa > Echinodermata > Echinoidea > Clypeasteroida > Echinarachniidae > Echinarachnius > Echinarachnius parma. The sequence continues at coordinate 19,524 of JBAMJV010005159.1, forward strand.
TATATCCCCAAGTTGATTTCTATCCTTCGGGTTTATGTCAGGTTTATAATAGGTTCTGACCTCACGAGCAATGGAAATTAAGGGGTTTCTGGGACGAATGCCGTCATAGGGTTTTCTATAGCTCAGTCGGTAAGAGCACCGGTCTAGCAATCCGGAGGTCTCGGGTTCGAATCCCGTTGGAATCCCATTTTCTTTGCTCATTTTTAATCACAATATATTTCTGGTCAGTTTATTTATATGTTTGAATTAATTATTAAAAAAAGCTGCATCACTTCGGTGATCCCTCGCATATATCCCCAAGTTGATTTCTATCCTTCGGGTTTATGTCAGGTTTATAATAGGTTCTGACCTCACGAGCAATGGAAATTAAGGGGTTTCTGGGACGAATGCCGTCATAGGGTTTTCTATAGCTCAGTCGGTAAGAGCACCGGTCTAGCAATCATTTCATTTCATTTCATTTCATTTATTGACTCATAAAACCAAAACAAGAATATAATTTACAATGTAAAACAAGACAAATGAATAATACATAAATACAACAATTGCACAATACAAATAAATAAATTGGGAATATGAGAAGGGACCATAATTAAAGATAAACAAATCTTGGTGGGTATGGTCCCCAGAGAAGCGACTGCCTCAAAATAAGCACGTACAAATACAGATACTAAAATGAAAGAAAGGGAGTAGGGGTGAAAAGGGGAAAGAGAGATTATACCTATATTAACATTACAATAGTGGATCTGGTGTGCTCAAAAGTGTGTCTTTATATTTGTGTTTGAATACATTTAAGGATGAAGCGCTTTTTAAATGGGGTGGGAGGGAATTCCAAAGTTTTGGACCTGCAAAAGAGACTGCTCTCTGTGAGACTAATGTTCTTGAGAAAGGAATGTGATAATCATTACTACTACGGGTATTGTACCCGAAGGTCTCGGGTTCGAATCCCGTTGGAATCCCATTTTCTTTGCTCATTTTTAATCACAATATATTTCTGGTCAGTTCATTTATATGTTTGAATTAATTATTTTAAAAAGCTGCATCACTTCGGTGATCCCTCGCATATATCCCCAAGTTGATTTCTATCCTTCGGGTTTATGTCAGGTTTATAATAGGTTCTGACCTCACGAGCAATGGAAATTAAGGGGTTTCTGGGACGAATGCCGTCATAGGGTTTTCTATAGCTCAGTCGGTAAGAGCACCGGTCTAGCAATCCGGAGGTCTCGGGTTCGAATCCCGTTGGAATCCCATTTTCTTTGCTCATTTTTAATCACAATATATTTCTGGTCAGTTTATTTATATGTTTGAATTAATTATTAAAAAAAGCTGCATCACTTCGGTGATCCCTCGCATATATCCCCAAGTTGATTTCTATCCTTCGGGTTTATGTCAGGTTTATAATAGGTTCTGACCTCACGAGCAATGGAAATTAAGGGGTTTCTGGGACGAATGCCGTCATAGGGTTTTCTATAGCTCAGTCGGTAAGAGCACCGGTCTAGCAATCATTTCATTTCATTTCATTTCATTTATTGACTCATAAAACCAAAACAAGAATATAATTTACAATGTAAAACAAGACAAATGAATAATACATAAATACAACAATTGCACAATACAAATAAATAAATTGGGAATATGAGAAGGGACCATAATTAAAGATAAACAAATCTTGGTGGGTATGGTCCCCAGAGAAGCGACTGCCTCAAAATAAGCACGTACAAATACAGATACTAAAATGAAAGAAAGGGAGTAGGGGTGAAAAGGGGAAAGAGAGATTATACCTATATTAACATTACAATAGTGGATCTGGTGTGCTCAAAAGTGTGTCTTTATATTTGTGTTTGAATACATTTAAGGATGAAGCGCTTTTTAAATGGGGTGGGAGGGAATTCCAAAGTTTTGGACCTGCAAAAGAGACTGCTCTCTGTGAGACTAATGTTCTTGAGAAAGGAATGTGATAATCATTACTACTACGGGTATTGTACCCGAAGGTCTCGGGTTCGAATCCCGTTGGAATCCCATTTTCTTTGCTCATTTTTAATCACAATATATTTCTGGTCAGTTCATTTATATGTTTGAATTAATTATTTTAAAAAGCTGCATCACTTCGGTGATCCCTCGCATATATCCCCAAGTTGATTTCTATCCTTCGGGTTTATGTCAGGTTTATAATAGGTTCTGACCTCACGAGCAATGGAAATTAAGGGGTTTCTGGAACGAATGCCGTCATAGGGTTTTCTATAGCTCAGTCGGTAAGAGCACCGGTCTAGCAATCCGGAGGTCTCGGGTTCGAATCCCGTTGGAATCCCATTTTCTTTGCTCATTTTTAATCACAATATATTTCTGGTCAGTTTATTTATATGTTTGAATTAATTATTTTAAAAAGCTGCATCACTTCGGTGATCCCTCGCATATATCCCCAAGTTGATTTCTATCCTTCGGGTTTATGTCAGGTTTATAATAGGTTCTGACCTCACGAGCAATGGAAATTAAGGGGTTTCTGGGACGAATGCCGTCATAGGGTTTTCTATAGCTCAGTCGGTAAGAGCACCGGTCTAGCAATCCGGAGGTCTCGGGTTCGAATCCCGTTGGAATCCCATTTTCTTTGCTCATTTTTAATCACAATATATTTCTGGTCAGTTTATTTATATGTTTGAATTAATTATTTAAAAAAGCTGCATCACTTCGGTGATCCCTCGCATATATCCCCAAGTTGATTTCTATCCTTCGGGTTTATGTCAGGTTTATAATAGGTTCTGACCTCACGAGCAATGGAAATTAAGGGGTTTCTGGGACGAATGCCGTCATAGGGTTTTCTATAGCTCAGTCGGTAAGAGCACCGGTCTAGCAATCCGGAGGTCTCGGGTTCGAATCCCGTTGGAATCCCATTTTCTTTGCTCATTTTTAATCACAATATATTTCTGGTCAGTTCATTTATATGTTTGAATTAATTATTTAAAAAAGCTGCATCACTTCGGTGATCCCTCGCATATATCCCCAAGTTGATTTCTATCCTTCGGGTTTATGTCAGGTTTATAATAATATGTTCTGACCTCACGAGCAATGGAAATTAAGGGGTTTCTGGGACGAATGCCGTCATAGGGTTTTCTATAGCTCAGTCGGTAAGAGCACCGGTCTAGCAATCCGGAGGTCTCGGGTTCGAATCCCGTTGGAATCCCATTTTCTTTGCTCATTTTTAATCACAATATATTTCTGGTCAGTTTATTTATATGTTTGAATTAATTATTTTAAAAAGCTGCATTACTTCGGTGATCCCTCGCATATATCCCCAAGTTGATTTCTATCCTTCGGGTTTATGTCAGGTTTATAATAGGTTCTGACCTCACGAGCAATGGAAATTAAGGGGTTTCTGGGACGAATGCCGTCATAGGGTTTTCTATAGCTCAGTCGGTAAGAGCACCGGTCTAGCAATCCGGAGGTCTCGGGTTCGAATCCCGTTGGAATCCCATTTTCTTTGCTCATTTTTAATCACAATATATTTCTGGTCAGTTTATTTATATGTTTGAATTAATTATTTTAAAAAGCTGCATTACTTCGGTGATCCCTCGCATATATCCCCAAGTTGATTTCTATCCTTCGGGTTTATGTCAGGTTTATAATAGGTTCTGACCTCACGAGCAATGGAAATTAAGGGGTTTCTGGGACGAATGCCGTCATAGGGTTTTCTATAGCTCAGTCGGTAAGAGCACCGGTCTAGCAATCCGGAGGTCTCGGGTTCGAATCCCGTTGGAATCCCATTTTCTTTGCTCATTTTTAATCACAATATATTTCTGGTCAGTTTATTTATATGTTTGAATTAATTATTTTAAAAAGCTGCATTACTTCGGTGATCACTCGCATATATCCCCAAGTTGATTTCTATCCTTCGGGTTTATGTCAGGTTTATAATAGGTTCTGACCTCACGAGCAATGGAAATTAAGGGGTTTCTGGGACGAATGCCGTCATAGGGTTTTCTATAGCTCAGTCGGTAAGAGCACCGGTCTAGCAATCCGGAGGTCTCGGGTTCGAATCCCGTTGGAATCCCATTTTCTTTGCTCATTTTTAATCACAATATATTTCTGGTCAGTTCATTTATATGTTTGAATTAATTATTTAAAAAAGCTGCATCACTTCGGTGATCCCTCGCATATATCCCCAAGTTGATTTCTATCCTTCGGGTTTATGTCAGGTTTATAATAGGTTCTGACCTCACGAGCAATGGAAATTAAGGGGTTTCTGGGACGAATGCCGTCATAGGGTTTTCTATAGCTCAGTCGGTAAGAGCACCGGTCTAGCAATCCGGAGGTCTCGGGTTTGAATCCCGTTGGAATCCCATTTTCTTTGCTCATTTTTAATCACAATATATTTCTGGTCAGTTTATTTATATGTTTTAATTAATTATTTAAAAAAGCTGCATCACTTCGGTGATCCCTCGCATATATCCCCAAGTTGATTTCTATCCTTCGGGTTTATGTCAGGTTTATAATAGGTTCTGACCTCACGAGCAATGGAAATTAAGGGGTTTCTGGGACGAATGCCGTCATAGGGTTTTCTATAGCTCAGTCGGTAAGAGCACCGGTCTAGCAATCCGGAGGTCTCGGGTTCGAATCCCGTTGGAATCCCATTTTCTTTGCTCATTTTTAATCACAATATATTTCTGGTCAGTTTATTTATATGTTTGAATTAATTATTTTAAAAAGCTGCATCACTTCGGTGATCCCTCGCATATATCCCCAAGTTGATTTCTATCCTTCGGGTTTATGTCAGGTTTTTAATAGGTTCTGACCTCACGAGCAATGGAAATTAAGGGGTTTCTGGGACGAATGCCGTCATAGGGTTTTCTATAGCTCAGTCGGTAAGAGCACCGGTCTAGCAATCCGGAGGTCTCGGGTTCGAATCCCGTTGGAATCCCATTTTCTTTGCTCATTTTTAATCACAATATATTTCTGGTCAGTTTATTTATATGTTTGAATTAATTATTTTAAAAAGCTGCATCACTTCGGTGATCCCTCGCATATATCCCCAAGTTGATTTCTATCCTTCGGGTTTATGTCAAACAAATATGCATCCCCCCAAAAAATAATCGCAAAGTGACATTCAACACAGCTCAAACAGTGCATCAAAAGCCAGTGCTCACTGGCTACCTCTTTATATTCTTTCTGCCACTTGCAGAGTTAACAACTAAAACAAACACAAATCAATCATAACATTAAATAAGGAGTGTCGGAGGTGTCATTTTCAAAACGATGCAGTGATGTCGCTTTTGCCGTCTTTCCCTATGTCATAATCTCAGATTCTCAAAGCGGATATCCAAGGTATAGTGTAACACTTAGGGGATGTTTGAAAGCTCAAATGCTAGTCTTATAAACACCCATTACCCATTGTTTCGGAACCCTCGTACATGTCTATAAGCAGAAGCCATTCTAAGCAAAATAAATACAAGAAATTGAAGTGTCCATTGCTTTACAGGATTGAACGTAGAAATATGTGACTGTTCGAGTTAGGCAATAAGTAGTACACATTTTAAGGAAAATTGCTTCATTACATTTGAATATATTGTTTGCTCAATATCCTACCCCGAATTGTATACAAAATAGGTTAACTAACAGAAAATAAGTTTCACTCCATTTATTTTCAGTTAGAATGATAACACACGAGCACATGTACAGAACAAACATATTGATTATGTTTCAATTGTTTTGATTATTGTGTATGTATTTCTTTGATTGCTTATTTAACGAACTAGCGAATGATCAAGCACACGCGGTGATACGATTTAGAGGGCGCTTCAAGAAAAACAAATGTTTGTGAGTTAAAAGGAGCGTTGAGTATTGGTATTTTCCGAAGTGCCCCCCCCCCCCCCCCCCCCACCCAAAATTAATTCCAACAGATTTGGTTGATTTCAGTTCCATATGAAAGATCATCGAAAATAACATGGGAAATGATAATAATTCCCAATCAAATGCTCTAATTGTTGTGCAATTTGCTTTCAAAATATTATATAAAAGTGTTTGACGTCCGGACATAACTTTTTAGAGAACGCTAGCGCGAGTCGCTAGCGATCTAGGTCGTCCTGATAGAGAACTGAAACTAAATATTTTTGTGCACGCTAATTGTGCTTAAAACTATACATATGATACGGTACTTACCAGCAATTCACTCTCCAATATGTGATCCAACTATCGGGTGGATTAAGATTATGATTTTTCCCTCCATTCCGCAAAAAAACAGTGATATATGCGCCTCATGGACTTGTCTCCGTGTGTTAGCGCGACTCCGAAACGAAAGGCGAACAAACGGGGCTTGCAATACATGTACATACTACACGTACTATTACCGCGCACTGCACTACAGTCCCGTATTAGGACCTAGAACGCTAGTTCTTCGCGCTGGCGTTAATTTGACACTTCGAGTTGTAACGGCTCTTTTTGAATGATAACAGGGGTTTTATTTTGTGGTTTGTAATTGTGTATACTTTTCGAGCATGGTGAAGTAATAACTATTAGTTTGTACTGTAATTGTGCAGGTTTTGGTTACTAAAGTTAAGTTTGACCAATACTCAACTACCCCTTTAATGAAAAACTAATTTTAAAATCTAAGCACAAAACTTTAATAACAGAGTCAAATTTGTTTGATCAAACTCGGTTGAGAAACAGCTGAAATATCTATTTATATATTTGATTGGAATAAATGCGAGTCCTACATGTATTCATTGATTTATGAAAAATTTATATAATGCTGAAAATTTAGCACCAAAAAAATATCAAAATTCGAAAGGGTTGTTAAATAGTTGTTAAATCTTATGTTTTAATGCCTACTTTTCAATGACACCATGCTTTTTACGAAGCTCTTTGTAAGTTTGTTCTTACTGTATTATCCATAAATCAAGGTGTTAAGTAGGCTTTTTAACAGTGTTTAAAACATAATTGAAGTGGGTATGGCGAGGCAGTCGAATCCCTTAATGGGGGTCCAGGGGGCGCAGCATCCGGAACATTTTGGATTTTGGCAGTTCAACGCTCTAAAGATGGTATTAACTTTCCCATAATAAACAAAATGGGGCAATATCCCCGAATTTGTATGTTCTCTTATATTTTTGAACCACGAATATTGGGGGAAAAGGTAATAGTACAGGCCATCCTCCCCACCTCAAATATATAACCCACCCCCCCCCCCCCCCCCCCTGTGATCGACGCCCATGCAATTCTTAATCCTTCAATTAATAGGAAAATCTCCGTAAATCCATGTTGCGTTGTGATGATTAGGAAATGCATTCAATCTCATACCTCTTGACTTGCGCCCACCTCTTTTACCAAAATATGTTCTTAACCATAACAAATAATCATTATTGTTTAGATTGAACGTATGAAATGTGCAACACAACCACGCCCAACCAAACTATACATTGTTCAGCTATCACATGCTTAAGAATAGTTAGAATACATGATTACTTGTTGATATACTCCCTATCAAAGGGATATAACTTTGTTGAAAAATGGACGCTATATGGCCGAGTAATGAGCAATAACTCATTGCACTAACTTTGTACACAGTTTCAACAATGAGAGGATAGTTTAACCCTAATAAGGCCGGGGGCCATCATGCGCCCCCCCCCCCCCCCCCCTCCCTCCGTGATTTTTCCGATTGCTCCGGAACGCGTAGAGACGACGCTCCGCTGCTTGGTGACATTTTTCGCTTTTGGGAAAGACCTACCGTTACGAAGTCACGTGACCTTTTGTCTATGCATTTCAGCCCAAAAATCGCTCAATTTCGTGATTTGTGTACAAAAAATATGGAAATATCAGTTTTCGTAAAAAGAGATATATCATTGGTTATTTGGTCTTGTTTATATTTATACTTAAAATGTTTACAGATTGACTAGACTCAAATTTATTGGGGATGTTATCCCATAACTGTGGGCCCTTAAAAAACAAAGATTTATTACTATTTTGTTACTATATTTTGGGAAGTGCCACGGTCCGGTTTAGGGGGCTACCCTGTATTGTGTAAGTTGTAAGCTACATTTGTTGAGGAAGTAACGTGCATTTTAATAAATGCGTGGTTATAATGTTGACATGCATGCAATAGCGAACGTAATGTATATTACTGCTGCATGACTAATGCGACACAAAAGGCGTTGGTTATTATTGTAGATTTCAAAAACGAATTATTGACGTTGTTATGGGGCTGTGATTTTCAATGAGAATGAATGGCTTCTCGGGTAGGAACCCAGTTGTAGAGCAGGTGAAGTAAAAAGGGGGAACATTTAGGAGAGGGGAGGTACCCGTGAGGGAGCAGGATGCGCTAAACAAATGAACAAGGTTTATTTGTTCTATCATTTTTTATATTTTTCCTTAGCGTTTGCTCCACAGGGGCTGGATCACATGGGGTGTGCGGGTGACCCTTGGCGCCCCATCCATCATGTCCATACTTTGCCACACCAACACAATGCATTTTGATTAACTGCAAGCTAACTTCACTTTATGGCACTGTAGGTTTTAATTGCAACAGTGCGTTTATCAATGGTACTTGTAAAGTTGTGGTAACATGGGCGTGTAGGCGGCCCGATGCCGCGGTAGACACATTTCATGATAGGTACTTATTATCGAGGCAATGTGTTCTCTTTTTAAAAGCGGAAGTGTGACACTCTTTATCAACCAGATGAATATTCCAACATTGCGTTTTAACCAGAGGTGCATACGCTGATCTGACAAAAGCATGTTCTCTTCATACCTCGAGTTTAAACCATTACATGATAATGTAACAGGAGATCTCGATCGCGATATATAGCATTTACCGAGACTGAGCTACATGCAAATAAATGGCGGAAGCAGGATTAACAAAATTGAGGTTTTCAATTATAATTGTCTGGCTTTTCGTTTTAATTCGTCTTACAAGACAAGAACTCATTGGTAAGTACAATTTTTGAACTGACATGGAGTGTGTTGTATTTGTGATATGCAAATATCATTGTTTTATTTCAACATATTCATGATATTAGTGGATCATTTTCATGTTACTTTCGCTTCTATAGTTCATTTAGTTCGACCGTACCATTTGTATCATTGTCATATAAATGTTACCGTTGTGATAATGTCATTATAGGTATGCGAAAATGACAAGTATAGTAGAAAGAACTTGTTACAGGAATAGGATAAATCATTCTGAACAAATGAGGAATATTGACATAATCACATCAAAGCGCAGCATATAACTATGAAAAGTGACACATTTGAATAAATGGTGCTGATTAATGAACATTGAACCACGCAAGATATAATTATACCAAAAATTGAAATGACTTTTGCCTACACACATTCTGTGAGCGTCTCTTATGCTTAATCATTAGGAGAATCATCCCATATACAAACGCAAACACTCGGACTTCACTGGCTATATAATCGTATTGAATGCAAGTAAGATATATAAACATGATAAAGGAAATCGATAATTTGTTCAAGTTTCTAAACTTATAATAATTAACTTTTCCAGGAATGATACTAAACAAGGTATGGTATATCACTTGTTTATATTTTCTTATTCATCACATTACTTAGTTAATGTTTAAATAATGCCTTATAATAGTCAATAATCTACAAATAGATGGTGAGCTTTTGTACAGGCCTAAAAGGATCTAGTAACATTGTCCAATTCCTCAATATCCAATTGGATTTCGAGCAGTTCCCTCATACCTTGTTGTATTCGTATTAGCATGGAACAGGTTTCGGTATTTCGAATTTCTCTTCCGTTAAAAAGATATGTACGATTAAGGTGTTCAGATTTTCAGCTACTCTATCCACTGGATAGTAAAAACTGTGTACACAGTCAGTGTTATGAGTTAGTGAATATCACTTTGCATTTTTGCATATTACTCATCAGCCATTATAGAACGTCCATTTGACTTGATCTTTTCTAACAATACCCAGTGGATATATCAGATAACAACAGTATATAATGTATCAGCTATTCAACACCTTTTTCACATGACAATAACTAGATCCCTTTAATAACGATCTGAATGTGACTTGCATTCCATTTTAAAATAGTCATTAATATACATTCAATGTATTATATGATATTTTCAACAATATTGCATCAATCATATCACATGTCTTATTCTAAAAAAAATGACCTAAGTAAAATTATATTATATTTCCCGTCAGATGTTCGTCTGGTTGGAGGTTCATCGGAGTATGAAGGCACCGTGGAGGTGACAGAAGACGGGGTCACGTGGTACACCACGTGTGGATCGTCCATCGCTTTTACGGACGCAGCAGTAGTATGCTCCCACCTTGGGTTCACTGGCACTAATCGAGGTCTGGAAAGCTCTCCATTTGGGAATAGCCAAGGCCAAAGTGTATTGCTCAACTGTGCTTCCAGCAACGCAACCGGTGAGATAATGAGGCAGACATTAAAGGGATGGTCGAGTTCTGGTAGAGAGAGTACAGTTTTAGTCAAACTGAATTTTAGTAACCAAAACCTGCACCATTACATTACAAACTAATAGTTATAACTAGAAAGGAACACAAAATTACAAATGACGTAGTAAAGATCATGTTATCATTCAAAAAGAGCCGTTAAAACGTAAGAGGGCGCTCTCTAAACACTCATCGGTTTCAACCATTTTGAATACAATATTGTGCATGATGTTTTGTTGAAATAGTGATTAGATAGAGAAATAACCAACAACTATTTAAATACCTATTTTGTAACTTTTTGAAAAGAGGAAGCATTTTTTTTTTTATTTGTAACGGCTGGTTCAAAATTCTCTAATAAACCTGGGGCCCCAGCTTTAATACAAATTGTTATATTTATGGATATTTCAGCCGTCTCTGAACCGATTTTGATCAAACAAAGATGATTTTATTATTAAAATATTATGCTCTTTCAAATTTTACACTCAGTTTTTCATTACCTCACAAAAAAAGTAGTCTAGCGCACTCTATACCAAAACTCAACTATCCCTTTAAGAGTTTATTCTACATTGACAGACCTTTGTATACAGAAGCGGGTTATGTAAGCACTATTGTTGAATTTGCTGCTTTGACAGTGGTTACGCTCAGATGACGTTTCATACTGTACCATTGGAAAAAATGGCAGCCTCCAGTGTTCAGTTAGAAATTATTATAGTGGTTATACGACATGGGCCCCCTGCAGAATAAGTTGTAATTGCAGGGCCCTGTTGCAGAAAGAGATACATTCGATTGTAATATGCAATATGTATAAATTGTAAGTCAAACAATTTGCGCGTTTCAACACATCAGATTTGCACATTGTGAACACATGATCTGACTTACTATTAATTGTAACTTAACTCCATTGTATCTCTTTTTGCAAGGAGGCCCAGGTCAGACGATTTGCACATTTGAACCAATGATATTTCCGCATTAAGTCACATTATCTGGTTCGCAGTTAATTGCAGCTTTACAATTTACTCCAACTCTTTTTGCAACGGGGCCTAGCAGTGACAGAAATTATGGATTTAGCAGTAATATTAAGCGAACATGCCAGCGTTTGATTGATCTTTATATTTCTTGTATTACTTTATTTTCCATGTATTTATGTTTGATTGAAACGAAACAAACAAAATATTAACTTTGGAATGTTAGTCGTATAAACACGTTTCTTCTCATGAAACACTGCATTCTTTGCTGTTACGATTTTAAATATCAGTTTCCCAGCTCACTACTAATGCACGGATATCCAAGTCATGTGTATTTTTAAGGAGAGCTTTCTGATGTCTTACGGAGTGGCTGCTCCATGTGTTTGGATTGTCTGTAATCTCTCACACTGTTATTCAGCTAAAATAGTCTCATTGGATATGATAATATAGAAAGAGAGATGATCTCAAATATCATTAAAGTGACTTGTCGTATGTTGTTTGTTTGTAATGAAAAGTGCATAAGGTGGTTGACGATTGATCTTTAAATGTCTTATAATATAATACATCGATCCCGCCTGTTTCACAACCATAATCAATGCAATTCAACTACATGTGCTGGTTCAAAACAATGTAGAGCATGCACAAGTTTTTTTGACATTCAAAGTTTCTTCACAAATGTACATAATAACTGTAAAAATATGATTGTCGAGGCAAAACTTGTTTAACTTTTTGTTTTGGAAGTGAGCATTTATTGCTTAGGCAGACTTAATTTATGTGTTGTGATTATTGTGAGATTTGTATATAAACCTGTGCAACTACAAATGAATATGAACTATGTATCATAAATTGTTCTTGCAACACAGGTGATCGTATCATTAGTTCCTGTCCGTATAGCACTGGATGTCCGTCAGGATCTGCTGTGGGTGCAGTAGTATGTTATGGTATGTTGACAGCTTTGTTAACTTTAAATCATGCATGTTTGCAGATATATCGGCATATGACGTATTATGATACAGCAACCCTGCAACATTGGCCCTGTATAAAGTTTCATTACATTTTATGGTAGGAATTAATTCAACATAAATTTTCCTGATCATTGAAAATTTGTTCTCCTAGTTTGAGCGCAATATGTGGATCAACTCTTGCAGACAAAAGAAATTACTTCTCAATTACAATTAATTATTGGAGATGAAATAAACAAGGTGGAGATGAAATAAACAAGGTTTATTTTAACTAACATACTATAACTATTAACTATTTTCATATCCACTTTGTACAGATTGGAAATATTCAATTATTCATCACGTTTCCTTTTTTTCTGTTTTTGTCATCAGCACATCGCCAAACTGTGTACTAAAGACAAAACAATACAAAATACTGGGAAATTTACTTACATAATTGTAAGTACGTTTGTAAGTCACGTTTGTGTTTTCTTTTTAACAAATACTTTTATAATTACGATGATTGCCGGTATTTTTAATGAACCTATTATAATTTCTAGATGAGAGATATGTGGGCTGCTACGTTGATGGTGTGCATGACGATCGCGTCCTCCCCGACAAGCCGTGTACTACCAGTTCATCAGTGTGTATGTACAGTGACTTGACGATCGACAAGTGCATCGATCTCTGCAGGAATGCCAGCTATGATCTCGCTGGCGTTGAGTTTGGTAAAGAATGCTACTGTGGAACTGCTGGCACAAACTACAATCTAGATGGCAGATTGGGAGATAAGGATTGTCATTTCCCGTGCTCGGGAAACAATAACCAGAGTTGCGGTGGACAAGGGTTCATCGCAGTTTTCAATCGTGAGTTGATGCATGTTTTGTGGTAAATTCCTATCAAAAACCCTTTTCAAACTGTAACGGGTCTATTCTCATGGAAAGCGCTTTTATTTAATTTCATGTTGTTGGTTGACATTATTACAAGGAATATTTACAATATCCACGAAACCATGATTACTATTATGACGCAAAAGTCTACTTCCATTAATTACTAATCTATGTACATGTATATTCTGTTTTATGTTCTCCCATTATACATAGTGTCCATAGTTCTTCCACCAACCAGCCCACCGCCGTCGACAAATCCGATGCCGGAGGAGACAGCATCCACCATCACACCAGCTACAAACACACCATCCACGGTCGCTACATCCACCAACACACCATCCACGGTCACTACATCCACCAACACACCATCCACGGAAACTACATCCACGGACACTACATCCACCATCACACCATCCATCAACACACCATCCACGGTCGCTACATCCACCGACACACCATCCACGGAAACTACATCCACGGTCACTACATCCACCATCACACCAACCACCAACACACCATCCACCAACACTACATCCACCGGCTTACCACCTCCTGACGTATCACCCACCGACGCAACTCCAACCGACACATCATCAACGACTCGAACTGAGACTAGTCGTGTTGTTACTACCTCTAAGACAGGCGCGTCATCAATGATTGGTAAAAATTCTAATAGACCCTATTCGTTCTTTAAATAAGCAATATTGAAGATAACGTCTTTGAATGTAAGCAATAAAAATAGGAACATGAAGTGAATTTATGAACCATATAGCTGATTATGTAGCACAGTTCAATCCTGAGCTGTTTTGGTAATTGTGTGTCATAAAGCATGCATACACACAATCGTCAAATTATAATGAAATGTCATCGTTAAAAAACCGACTCACCAATATTTTTCTCTTTTTCATTTAATAATACGAAAAATATAAACATTTTACATGTAACAAATGCAAAACAAATAAAATATCCTGACCACACTTTATCTCTCCTGTAAAGCCTATCTGGTTGTAGACATGGTAGAGGCACCACCAGTGGCCGTCGAACCAGCTTCCTCCATCCTTCTCTGTCTCTCGGTCCTTTTTGAGCGCTGCTCGGCCTGCCCATTCAGTGATGTTATCTTTCTCTCTCTCTGTCTCTCCTTCTTCCTCCTTCGACTGCACCCTTTATAACTGTATTGGCAAGTCCTGAGGATCTTGAAGAGTGGCGACACCATTTCGGTTTGCGTCTTTTCACAGTCGTTATAGTAGGTCGTCATATCGACCGATGTGTTATTTAATCGAATGTCTTTCTAACTCATCTTAATCTGATAATAAATATCGAGTAGTTCCGTAAAGCATCTCATTTCAGTAGCCTTTATCCTTGCTTCTAATTCTGCATTCAGGGTCCAGGGCTTCCATGATGTGGGGAAATGCACAAGTTGTCAGTGCGTGCATAGGTCTGATCATGGATTTCATTGAGAGGTTTCTGGTACATGAACTAGTATACTCGCTTTTATCATTCATGTAATTGCTGCTTTCAACTCTCTACCTGTGTTCTGTAATTTCTCTGTTGATGCCATTTTTGGCGTTAGTTTTAATTGCTGTCTTTCCTGCACTGATCTCCGTGCCAAACGTTGATGAAGTATTGTCCAGCTGTCCTACTTGCTTGGCTAGTTATTCTTTGCTTCCTGCCAGGCCGTCAATATCATCGACAAAGGGCAGGTTGGTGATCGTACGGCCTCCTATACTAACTGCTCCTTGGTCTTTTCGTGCATTAATCATGATGCTCTCCAATAAAATGTTGAAGAAGGTTGGCGATATTAGGCATCCATGCCTATCTCAATAGATATCTTGAACCAGTCTTCAATATAGCAATTCCAGTAAACTGCACTGGTGTCTTTCTACTGGCTCTATAGTAAATGCGGCAGATGATTTAATGAAATGGAAGGAACAATACTACAGAACATAATTATACAAGTAAGTAATATCATGAAATAACAAATACTGTCATGACCGTAATTGTAACTTGTATGTTTTCAGTGGTGTACGCCGCAGCAGGAGGAGGTATCGCAGCATTCATTATTCTCTTCGTCATCGTTGTCATCATCGTTATCGTTTGTAGGCGAAGGTGAGAACTCCTTCTAGTACTAGTATTATGGTCTTAATTATAACCTCCCCTCTCCCTCTCAATCCCCTTGCACCCACTCGACCTTCTCTCCCCCTCTCTCTCCCACCTCTCTCTCTCTCTCTTATTCTTTCAATTTCAACAAGTATATAATTTGAATTGAATAATGATTTTATTGATATTTGATATAAGACAATTTTAATTCATAGAACAAAAAAAGGGGAATTGATAAAATAAAAAAACAGCATTGTGGTAATCAATGGGCGTATTTAAAACACTTTTGCTGTGGATTTGAAAGATCTATAATAGGCTACAAAATTTGTTACAGAAAGTGAACAATTACAAATCAAATTAAAGGGGTAGTTTAGTTTTTGGTTTTGGTGAACTTTAGTAGCCAAAACCTGCACAATAACATTATAAACTAATAGTTATAACTCCACCATGCTCGAAAGGTATACAAAATTACAAACGACTAAGCAAAACGCCTGTTATCATTCAAAAAGAGCCATTAAAACACAAGAGGGCGCTTTTATAAAAGGCATTGGTTTCAACCATTTTCAACCAAAATTATGCATGTGATGTTTTGTTGATATAATGATTAAATAGCGAGATCATCAACAACCATTTAAAAAACGCTTTTGAAAATTTTTGAAAAGTGCAAGCATTTTTTAAAAATTTTCAAAAAATCATCTAATTATTTGGGCCCCAAATAATTATAAGATCAGATATATTTATTGATATTTCAGCCGTTTCTGGGTCGATTTTGACCAAATAAAGTTTATTCTGCCATTAAAATTGCATGTTCTCTCAAATTCGACACTCAGTTTTTCATTACCTCACAAAAAAATTGTGATGTGCAGCGGCCTCTCTACCAAAACTAAACTACCCCTTTAAGTGGAAAAAAACACGAACAAATCAGAAATGTTGTTAGAAGTGTATAATCAATATCAACCTTTCATTAACGGGAACCAGGTAGGTCCTGTATTGAAGCTATGGAGATTGCAACACATAATTTAGACAAGGTAAAGATATACGTTTTAAAATGGAACAATTGAATCGATTTTTGTTTTTATGTTGTCTAATTATTGCATTCCCGAATACGGCTGTGCTCTTTTTCTTCTTCAATGTGATCCCTTGATCTCCATATTTTTTGCACATTTTTGTTATATGACATTACAGAAGAAACAGCGCGAAGTCAAGTCTGAAGGGTGACTCAGCTTTACAGATGAAGAAGGGCGCTCAGCCGCAGTATGATAATAACGGCATGATAAGCGACATCGACTATTCATACATGAACGCGGCTTATTCGGGCATAGCAACTGGACCGAAACACACTTATCAGGATTCTGATTTGCATTATGCAACGTCGGGCCGTGCTTTGCCGGTACAGGAGAGTGGTTTTGACAGTCTCTATGCAACGTCCGGCGACGCAGCAACGGTGGGAGAGAGTGATCTCGATGGTCTTTATGCAATGTCAGGCGGTGCTGCAACGGTGGGAGGTAGTGATTTCGACGCAATTTACGCAAAGTCAAACAAGCCACAACCGGAGCCGGATAACGACACAGATTTCGGCGCACTCTACGCGAAGCCGAACAAGCCACAACCGGAGCCGGATAACGACGCAGATTTCGGCGCACTCTACGCAAAGCCGAACAAGGCACAACCGGAGCCGGATAACGACGCAGATTTCGGCTCACTCTACGCGAAGCCGAACAAGGCACAACCCATGCCCAAGCCAGAAAACGACGCGAACTTTGACGCGCGTGATTTGTACGCAATACCGCAGAAAGACAATTCGCAATTTGACTCAAGTCAGCTGTACGCGATGCCGCATAGAAACATTGCGAGGGAGGGAGATCAGACGATCATGGTTGATAACGAGTTATATGGTGATCAGGGTTATTAAGTTCAATGATAGTCTTGGTATTAAACACCCCCCAACATCCGTCTTAAAATATTAATAATTTTCTGTAAAATAACATTTCCATTGCACTTATGTGCTGAAAACAGTATCATCATGCAACAAGATTAATTTTAAGTATCTTAAAACTTTACCTTAATGCTTCCATTATTGCACTTCAAAAATATTGATTTACAATTTCGAAACCCTAATATTGATACGCGTAATATTATTTCCAAAATGTTGTGTTGAATGAGACTAACCCTAGTATAAATCGGTTTAGAAAAGAATTGAAATATATATATTAATCGATGCATTTGAATTGTAACTATATTTTTGTAAACTATTATTATGTATATATTAACGTAACACAAAGAATTTGATAACCAATAACTGATTTAAAGGTGCACCTGTTAAGTGTCAGATATTGCCCAAAATGACATTTGAGACTTCAATCCTGTACCAAAATCATTGTAGATAATATGTCCGAATGATGTGTGAAAGTTTCATTAAAAAACAACACTAATTTCCTGGTTTAAAAAAAAAGAAAATATGTGTCAGCTTTTACAACGGATGTTTATGAGGCTTATGACCGTTCATTAATGCTTTTGAGCTGAATGATAGATATCGTCAAACTAAAGGGGCATTTGAAAAAAATCTAACCCTATTTATTCTTCTCTAACCATAAGCTAAACAACACGGTATAAGAGAAACGAGGTTGCTCCAAGTAATATCGTGGAGTTGGACACTTTACAGGCATGATTCAACCTTTTAAGATTTGTTGTCTTGAACAAGCATTTCAATGACAGCTATAGGTACATTTTTAGTAAAATTAGATAACTACCATATATCGAAATTCATAAAAGATATATGATGACTGCAAGTTATAGTATAGCATTTAACAAGATGTGCCCTTTACAAAATCAAAAAGGATAAAATTTCATACAGCATTGTTCAACCACATTTGCTGTACCACAACAATGTACAGACATGCACAAGTTCTAATGAATTTTGAAATTGGGTCACTTTGTATTTAATCTGTGCTCAGTCAGTCATGAAGTGAAGATGTCTCTATTTTTTGTACACAAAGTGTAGATAATAACTGTAAAAAATCTTTGTAAATGCAGAATTTTATAAAGATATTTATGATTGAAGTGCACGGATATGAAAATATCCATGGGATAATTTTAACTGTGTATGAAGTCAGTGCAATAATTCAATGAATATCACTTTGCATTTTCGTTCATTGCTTGGCCATATGAACCTGTTTACCACGAAAGTCAAACAGCACTCATTGAACATAATTATTATATCACAGAAATACACATTTTTATCAACCCATCGCATTTTTCCCCAATCAACAAAGTTACTAGATCCCTTTAAAATGAACCATTAACTTCATATAATGAAATCTTTACAATATGTGAGACTTCAATCATATACCAATCATGGATCACTTCATGAAATCATGATTAACTGTTTAAAGGGCATTATGAGTTTACATAAGCTTCATGAGTTGTAAGCCGGACAACGAAACAAAACCATACAATTATTGTATGTCACTCAAAATAATCTTATGATAATTTTATTCTCCAGATGTATTAGTTTGCGTGTAAGTTTACGTTAATGTGTGACTTTAAAAACAAAAGGCCACATTTGAGAATCTGATATTTACCGTTAGATTGATCTATAAATATGATGTTTCTTGCGATGTACATAACACCTAATGTAGTTGATAATCCTCTTTAAGTGCTTTACACAAACATGTACGAAAGACCACTTCAACATTACTGTAGTACTACGCCCCTACTACGCATACATACTAAACATCAATGATGATGGTTTTCATGTAAAATTAATAGGAAGTCATTATTTGATTAAACTATTCAGGTTTAATTTGAACAAGAATATGTAATAAAGAGATAACTTAACATTGTTTTATGAAGCGTTGTTAGTAGTTTTTTACTCGTTATATGTTGTATTTGATGTAATTTTCTTTGTCATACATGTCCTCTGTTGTGTGTCTCATTGATTGTTTGGTTAATACATGTATTTGAATAGTGGGTAAATCATGAAATTTCATGACATTTACTTGACATTGTTTGTTAATAAGCTATTTATGTAAATGTTATGTCAATGTCTAAAGGTGATAGTTGAGACTTCACTCATATTCCAGTATCATTGTAAGATTCTTCTAAATGATGTGTGATATTTTCAAAGAAAAATAACAATGTTTACCAAGTAAACATTGTATATTGATGTCAGATTTTATCCATCCCAGTTCGTTCGCGCGTAAAGTATCCAGATATACCATGGACGATTTAAGTATCCGAATTAAGATACTTTTGACTACAATCGAAAAGCGTTCCGGAATGGTTTTCAATTCAAACTTAAATATCTCCATGATCAGGGAGACATTTGACAAATCAGACCCCAATTTGTTTTTCTGTTACCATAAGCAAAACAACCAGGTACAAAAGAAGTGTGAATGCTCCAGGTGATTTGGGTAAATTTGACAAAGTTATAGTGCGAAATACACACTTTATGTAAATGAATGATGTAAGCAAAACTTTATTTATTTTAATGCGTAGATTACCTTAGGTATTGATTACTTTAAAATTGGTTGGTTGCAATGAAGGAAGATAATAAATATAACTGGAAACAAATAATTGAATCACATACCCCCCCCCCCCCCCCCCCTCTTTAATGTGTTTTTATATACTATCTTCTTTCATGCTTCTTTATGTTGTCAGATTATTTTGTCGTAATTGTATTGTTAACAATTGTTGTTGATGTAAATGAAATAAATCGTATATTGATGTTAAAGGGAGAGATCCACTTTTGCAAGCCAAAATTCAAAAGTTGCGAGGTTATTGTCTTATATGAAAGGAAATGTCATTTAATAGCATGCCTGAAAAAATTAGGGCTTGAAATCTCTTTTTCGTGGAGTTATAGACCTAAAACTGAATAAACTGAGGGACGTCGGTTAATTAGGTACATACGTATTTTCGGCCGGTGAGTAAGTTTGTACATAGATTTCACGGAGTACCAGATCGGTATGCATGACCCCTACGTGACCCACGCTAGCTACGTGACTCGCGCATAAGTACTAATGTGTGAGCGTTTACCAAGCAAAATACCCAAACATCGCTTAAACTGACTACATGTAATTATATATTCTTTCTTTTTGAGATCCTTTTCCGTGACATACGTTAACAAATGTCAGCTTCACAATACCTTTACGAGAATTAGTACTATATTGTTGTAATATTATGCTAAATCAGTTGAACTCCTTTATTGACCGATATATAGTTTAAATGGAGGGACGCATTCGTTTTTCATTCGTAGAATCCAAATTAGAGGGCTGTTCGCTCTGATTTTTGTTTTGCGTGTTACATTGATCCCCATCCGTCAACTGAAAGATGTTCAGACGTTTTGTAAAAGTGGACCTGTCCCTTTAATGTGCTGATTATTTGATGTACTGAGTAATGTATAATTGTTTGTAATAGCATTGAATCAAGAAAATAAATACTGAAAACAATACACACTGCCTTAGTGTAATGAAGTGCACTCAATCTAGGCCTAGGTACGAATGTCCGAACCACCATAAAGGTCCCCACGCATGAAAATCTTTAAAAGCTAGAAGTACAACATTCATATTGTCGATATAGAGTGTGAATTCGCACATTTGTTTCATTAGAACTCTAGTTAGTGCTTCTTCAACCGAAGAATATTCATTTCTTGATGATAGTTCAGATAATATCAAAGGAAAAGTGAAAAAAACAATTTTAGAAAAAGCGCAATATTTATTGTTGCCACACGCTCCCTCCCCCTCCTAACACCCACCCACTGAGTAATAATTGTTCATGTACATACTTGCATTGCAACATAATATTTCGTGTCTCACCCCCCCCCCCCCCCCTCCCTTTGCGTCCCTATTGCCCCTCTCATATGCCACCCCACCCACACAGCTATGTGGGTAAGTCCTTTTTTGTGACCAAAATTGGGAACCATCGGAGCGATGCTTTATTTTATCAATGGTTCTTGCGACATCGGTTACTAGTAAGAAAGGGGTTTTCCCGAAAACTGTTCTGTTCCTGTTGATTTGTTTGCTCGTGGAATGCTTCTGAAATAGTTTGATTAAACATTGATACAAATAATGCCTTGTACCAACATGTTATAACGTAGATGCGTGTTTAGATTAGGTATACATTATTATCTCATATACAAGAAGTACTAAATGTGGACGGATTTACAGGGAAATACTCAATACAACGCTATCTCTTTGAGGAAGTAAAATGTATTTTAATAACGGCGTGTTTATTATGTTTACCTGCACACAGTAGTGAATAGAATATCTATTATTGCATTCATACACAAAAAACGATTTAATACAGCGTGCGGTATTATAGTAGTTTTCAATGGCGAATGATTGACATTGATACGGGGCTGCAATTTTCAATAAAAACATATTGACTTCCTCGATCTTCACTCAGTGGCGGAGCAGGTGTCAGTCCGGAATGGGGGCAAAGTTTAGGGAGGGGCGCCAGCTATCCAGTGAGGGGGCCGCATTTGCTTAAGAAATGAACAAGGTGTTAATGCTATCTTCGCTAGCTTTTGACCGACAAGGGGATCACGGGTGACTCTGGTCACCCCACCCTTCCTTCGCTACACCAATATACTGCATGTCGATTTACTGCATGCTCACTTCACTATTATATGACACGCTTATGGGTTCATTTACAACAACAGTCCACTGTCAGGTTTTGTTAATAATGTGTGTATAGGCGGCCCAATTCGTACATTTCCTGTAATACCAGGCCTTATTGTGGAGGCAAATATGTCAGTTTAAATCTTTAAAGCGGCAGTTTAACATTCTTCATCTTCTAGCTAAGCATAATATAGGTTTTCCCGGCCAATTTCCTACTTTACGCGCCCAAATTCGTTTATGTGCATTCAATTTCGTGCAGTTGCCTTGGATGAGTCGCTTTGGTCATTAAAATTCATACTCCGAGCATCCATATTCGTATATGGGCACTCAAATGTCAAATCGCGAACTTCAAATTCGCAAATGGGCATTCGATTTCATCATTGGGCGCTATTTTCAACAAATGGGCATTCAATTTAATACGGCAAGCTTGACAATCGCTTGTCTGTGCATTCAATTTCGTTTATGGGTGACCAATTTCCAGACATGTTCATTCAATTTAAGTAACACAAACAAAATCTATAGGTACTCACACATAAATATATTTACATGCATGTATACCATATAAATACGCACACACATGCACACATACGACGACTTTGATTTCTCTTTTATATCATCATCACCGTTCTTTTCCTTACATATAGTCTCGACCATTCCATCGTATTATATATCTTTCCCTTTTCAGACATACTTTTCAACATTATTATTCACTTTTCGATATTCATCAGTCACATTTTGTTTAGGCCTGTTTGTCAATTTTAAATAACTTTTTATTCATTTCACATTGTGCTTTCTTTTTGTTTTACCTCTATTCGTTAATCATTGTCTTTACTTTAGGATCATGCGATATTTAGTTCACCATTTTTATCTTTATTTTCATCATCATCTTTTTTCATAATCTGTATCTTTATTTACATCATCTTTTGTTTGTTGATTGCCCATGCACGAAATAACTGTATATACCATATACCATGATGTTACATGTCCTAACATTTCCACTGTACATGTTTAATTTGAATGAAATTATAATGAACTTGTTTGCCCATGCGCGAATTTGAATGACCGAAGTGAGACCGGAGACTGCTAGAGATGAATTTGAATGACCATTAACGAAAATGAGCGCCCATCGCTTACATTGGAATGACGCAAGTGTGAAAGTGGTTGCTCCGTTACTTAATATGAATGACTAAAAACGAATTTGAATGACGATATGTCGATCCAAGCGCGGATTAGATGAAATTGAATGCTGCTGATATGAAATTGCATGAGAAAATAGCGAAATTGACCGGGAAAACCTATATTAACGTATAGTGCTTAACCAGAGGATCATCCTTACATGTGAGAATTATCATGTTTTCGTCATACCTCGAGCTTTAATCATTAACTGCTATGAAAAAATTAGGAGAGTTCAATCAGAACATATAGCATACATTTGCCCGGAATAAACCGCATGCAGTTCAATGGAGGAATCAGGATCAACAAAGTTGGGGTTTTCAATTATAATTGTCTTACTTTTTCTTTCGATCGATCTCATAAAATCAAGAACTTATTAGTAAGTATAATGTCAGAACTTACATCGAATGTGTGATATTGTTATCTGCTTATTATTGTTTTATTTCAATTCATGAGCGGTTCATTATCATCTTACTACCGCTTCTGTTCCATCTTGTTTGACTACATAATGTTTAGCATTGCCATCTAAATATGACTGTTCTGATGTCAACATACGTATTCTGAATTGAAGATTATAGTAGAACGTGTGATCAGTTATTCTGAACAAATTACTATTGGCGTACCGGTACTTCAAAGCGCAGTATAGGACTATGAAAAGTCATACTGTTGAATGAATAATAGGAATTACATTACTATTCAAAAACGCAGGAATATTATCAGGTAGAAATTGATATGACATAACATATTTCGAGCGTCTCTTATTCTTAATTATAAGGCAAATCACAAAAGAAACGCGCAGACTCGTACTTCATTGGATATATAATTAAAAATGAACGCAATTAAGATATTCTCAAGGCAATCGATATTACTTTTGTTAAAGTTTCTTCGATTTTCATAAGTATCTGTCCATGCATGAGTATACAAAGCAATTGTTGATGACATGATTTAGTCTTCCCATTCATCATATTACTTAGTTAAGATTAAAGTAATGCCTTAAGTCTTATAATAAAGTAAACTACAAATTACAGATTTTGGCTTTTCTGTAAGCTAAGGAAAGATCTAAATCTGATTGTATTAGTCATTAAATTGCATATGTAGATGATCTTGCATTAGCTACCCAATTTACCGATTTCAACGTACTTAGCACAACCCTTACCGAAGACATGAAGAAGATGGAGGACTACTTCACTTACTGGCGCCTTCATCCGGATCCCCATACGACTACAACCACTGCCTTCCACCTCAGTAACCGACAAGCGAAAACAGAACTGAAGGTCACATTCTGTGGCAAAACAGTCAAGCATGAAGAGTTCCCCAAATACCTTGGAGTTACCTTGGATCGCAGCCTCACCTATCGTGAACATCTCAAGAGGGTTTCTGGAAAACTGAAGACCAGAGTCAACATTATCCAGAAGCTTGCAGGAAACAGCTGGGGTTCAGGCACACAAACCCTCCGAACAGCCTGTATAGCACTACTGTTCACCAGTGTGGACAGAGAGCTGCCATACCAAGAAGGTAGATGTAATTTTGAACTCAGCTATGAGAATAATTACTGACACCCTTAAGTCAACACCTCTTCAATGGCTACCTGCTCTCTCACACGTCGCTCGCCCTGGAGTACTAACACAGGAGATAATGCGCAAGGAACTACACCGCACCGCACATGCAGATGTCAATTAATACGCTCCCATTTTTGGTTCAGCGGCACTAATCGACATCTGCAAAGCTCTCCATTTGGAAATAGCCAAACCCTAAAAGTAACGCTCAACTGTGCTTCCAGCAACACAACGGGTGAGATAATGAAACATAAATTTAGAGTTTATTTCACATTGACCAACCTTCGTGTACAAAAACGGTTACACATAACTGGTTATGTTACTACTGTTGTTGAATCTGCTGCTATGTCAGTGGTTACGTAAACCACTTTTCATGGCAGCCTCCAATGTTCAGTTAGAAAAGATGAGAGTGGCTTCATAAATATTATTTCCAAGATAGAAAATATAAACAACATGGGCCCTACTGCAGAATCAGTTGCAGAAAAAGATACACTGGATTATATAGTATATCCCCTAATGTAGTATGAATAAATGTTGTGAATTTTGTTGCTATAATCTTGGAAACAGTTTTTAATTTGGTCTAAATACATTACTGATGAGAAAAAGTGATGTTTCCATTTTTTATTTTTGGTCCCAGGGTGCATTTTGGCGATTTTAAAGATAATTAGCTAGTTTGCATATTTGTGAAATAAGGTCAGGGGTCATTTTCTATCTAGGGATAGTACAATATTGATAAAAACTAGTATTCTAGGGTATTTTGAGGCAAGGATTCCATTTCCGGTGCTCGTTTGTAAGTGCTGTATGGGAAACACTCTGAAATCCAAGATGGCTTCCCCTAATTTGCATATTTATGAATATGATTGATTTTCAAAGGCTACAGCCCCTAATAAGCAATAATTCCGGATTATTATTTGTCAGTTATTTTCTAAGTATGTATTTATGATATCAAAGATAAGTTGCCATCGTGGCAACCTCTAGCAATGCATATTATTTGCATAATTATGTAATTTACCTAATTTGCATATTCCCCCAAATCGAGTATATTGGGAACCCGGCAAGTAAAAAAGACAAGTAATACCACTTTTCCAAGGTTTTAGGGGGCAACGAATCCATTCATGATACTTATTTACCTGTATCACCATGGCATCCATCTCAAATCCAAGATGACTGCTCCCTAAATTACACATGTTATGATACACGACTATGTTATTTCGGTTATATTAGATTGATATTATAATGTTTTGACTTGTAATTATTGGAATGAGCAACTACAATACTTGAATCACAATGTAGTTGTTTGCTTACAGTAAGCAAATCATACTTTTATAAATTAAATGGCATTAAAGTAGCAAATACCATTATTTACTTTAAAATGACAAATGCGGCCATCTTGGATTTATGTGGGTTCCCGAGGTGATACAGGTAAATAAGTATCATGAATGGATTCGTTGCCCCCTAAAACCTTGGAAAAGTGGTATTACTTGTCTTTTTTACTTGCTGGGTTCCCAATATACTCGATTTGGGGGAATATGCAAATTAGGTAAAATACATAATTATGCAAACAATATGCATTGCTAGAGGTTGCCACGATGGCAATTCATCTTTGATAACTTAAATACATACTTAGAACATAACTAACAAATAATAATCCGGAATTATTGCTTATTAGGGGCTGTAGCCACTGAAAATCAATAATATTCATAAATATGCAAATTAGGGGAAGCCATCTTGGATTTCAGAGTGTTTCCCATACAGCACTTACAAACGAGCACCGGAAATGGAATCCTTGCCCCAAAATACCCTAGAATACTAGTTTTTATCAATATTGTACTATTCCTAGATAGAAAATGACCCCTGACCTTATTTCACAAATATGCAAATTAGCTAATTATCTTTAAAATCGCCAAAATGCACCCTGGGACCAAAAATAAAAAATGGAAACATCACTTTTTCTCATCAGTAATGTATTTAGACCAAATTAAAAACTGTTTCCAAGATTATAGCAAACAAAATTGCTACTTTACATAACCTGATAGACTAATAAGTAACGATTGTAAATTACTGTAAGTCAGACAAATTGCGCCTTTCAACCAATCAGATTTGCATATTGAGAACACATGATCTGAATTACAATTAATTGTAACTTAAATGAATTGTATTCAAACATAGAGGAAACTGACTAGAAATATTTGAATGATTGAAAATGAGCAAAGAAAAATAGGCTTCGCCGGGAATCGAACCCGAGACCTCCGGATGCTAGACCGGTGCTCAAACCATCAAGCCACGAAGACTTTTGTATGGCGGGCGTTCCCATGAAACCCTTTTCAATGCTCGATTAAGTGAATTAATAATTAATAAAAATTAAATTAATTGTATCTCTTTTTGCAAAATTTTGTCACATGATCTGATTTGCAGTTAAATGCAACTTTACTTTACTTTGACTGTAATTGGCTTTATCAGTAACATTAGGCGATCATGCCAGCGTTTGGTTAAATATTTATATTTTCCCCATGTATTTCAGTCTGATTGAAACAAAGCAAACATAAAATCAATTTTGGAGCGTTATTCGCTGTATGAACACCTTTCTTATTATGAAACACTGCGTTTCTAGTTGCTGCTGCGATTGTAACTATCTGTGTCCCAGCTTACTACTTATGCTTGGAACTCCAGGTCAGGTGTCTTACGGATTGTCTGTAATCTCGCACATATTATTCAGCTACAATACTCTAAAGTAAAGGGCCTGATAAGAGAGACGATATTAAATATCAATTTAGTGACCTTCGTATGCTGCGTGTTTGTTGTAAAAGGTGCATAAGGTGGTTCACGATTTGTCTTGAAATGTCTTGTATATTACATGGATCCCGCCTGTTTCACGATCATAATTAATGCAATTCAACCACATGTGCTGCTTCAAAACAATGTAGAGCATGCACAAGTTATTTTGACATTCCAAGTTTCCTCACAAATGTACGTTATAACTGAACAAGTATTATTGTCGAGGCATAACGTTTAGGAAGTGAGTTGTATATTGCTTGGGCAGACTTAATATACTGTGTAGCTACAAACGAATATGAACTATGTATCTTACATTTGTTTGCAACACAGGTAACCGTTCCTGCCCGTATACCGTGAATACTACTGGATGTCCGTCAGGATCTGATGTGGGTGCAGTAGGGCCATTCTTGGTCACGTGTGTGACCCAAAACATGACAAATTTTGAAATGGGATGCTTATATTTCGGTAAGTATGAGACTATAATGATTTTTACTTCATATGTGACTTGAATATGTTGTAGTCTTTCAAACTTAACACAAAAGATTTTATAAGGATTACGTAACTCAATGTCAGAGGTCAAATGGCATGGGTCACGTGTGTGACTTCGCACGGAGAGCTTTTTTCATAACTAAATTTCATTTGGAAAATTCTTTAAAATATGAATAGCTATAATGTTCATCTTATTACCAGAGAAGTACTATACATTTGTAAGTACAACAATAGCAATGAATGAGAATTATATCAAACCGTTGTTTTGTATAGTACTTAATTATGTGGCAACGTCTGGTCACGTGTGTGACATTTTGGGGTGGTCACGTGTGTGACATGTACAATATGAATGGAAAAATGGGAATTTTATAATATCGGGTTTAGAAAAGAATGAAAGGTTGAATTTGTACAAAGTTGGTATCAACCTGTACAGGAAAGTGAGAAGAATGAGCTTGCTAATTATCCTTTTGATATCTTGATTATTTTCTGAATTATGATTATTAGAAAAATATTGAAATATGTAAATTTATGCAAATGAGTAAAAAAGTTTCATTTTAAACTTCAAATCATGTATTTCATGAAACTTTACACATGGATCATTCCAAAAATAAAACAAAACTACAGAAAAATAAAACTTCAATTTTTCCGAAAAAGTTTCACTTTTCAAAGAATGGCCCAGTTAGTATGTCATGGTATGTTGACAGCTTGGTTAACCTTTAAACATGCATGTTTGCAGATACAGTGGCATATGACGGATTATGATACAGCAACCCTACAACATTGGCCCTGTATAAAGATTAATTACATTTTATAGTAGGAATTCATTCAACATACATTGTTTCTGATCATTGGTAATAGTTTAAACCATCGACAAGACATTCATTCCTCAAGTTTGTTGTATTGTTAAGTTGATTTCTTTATATCCTTGATGCAATTTCTATTCTTGACCATCTGGAAAACAACCCTAACCCTAACCCTAACCCTAGGCTGAGTAGCGGCAGCGGTTCCATGGTAAAATACAAGTGAATAATAAAAAAAAAAGTCCTAGTACCAACAAAAAGATAACTATACTATGAACACACACAATAATCATGTATACCGCCTCCACTCACCGGGGAACATACAATCTGCTCATGTCAAAGGGCTTATTTACACCTGGCTATGCCGTGTCATATCTGCACTCCTTGTTTAGCGCAATATAGATGAACTATTGCAGACAAGGGAAATGACTTCTCAATTACAATGAATTATGGGAGAAGAAATAAACCAAGTTTATTTTAACTAACATACTATAATTATATAAAATGATCCATCCTATAGATAGTTTTCATATGCGCTTTGTAAGGATTGGACATATTAAATAATTGATCACGTTTCCGGTTGTTTTAGTTTTTACTTCTGCAAGCTAATGTTTTGTTTTTGTTATCAGCACTGTCAACTGTGTAGAAAAGACAAAACATTGTAAATAGACTAATAGACAAATTTACTTACATAATTGTTTGATCGCTTTTGTGTGTTTTTTTATGAATACATACTCGTATGATAACTTTATTTCACCCGATGTTCGTTTAAAAGAGGGATCACGACGATAATCATTATTTAAATTTCAAGATGAGAGATACTTGGGCTGCTACCGTGACAGTACAAACGGTCGCGTCCTTCCCGACAAACCATGTACTACCAGTCCAACAGAGTGTACGTATACGTACTCTGACTTGACGATCGACAAGTGCATCGATCTCTGCAGAAATGCCAACTATGATCTCGCTGGAGTCGAGATTGGTAGCGAATGCTGGTGTGGAGTTGATGGCACAAACTACAGTCGACTTGGCAGACTGGGAGATGAACAATGTTATTTCCCAATTTTTAATCGTGAGTTGATGAATATTTTGTGGTACATTCTTGTTAACAACAAATTAATACAATAAAACGTCGATTCTCATAATGAGATCGTTTAATGGAGTATCCACTATGTACAAATCATCTTAACGTTTTCCCGTCGATAGAGAATGATACATATGACATCCACGTGAAATGTTTGATTAATAAACGCCGTAATGTGGATTCTACTAGTAAAACCCGGCAACGAAAAACATAGAGGAAATCAACCTTCCATATTATTTGTGTATTTGAATCAGCATGATAATGCAACAATTTTGAAGTTATTCAAATTACGTAGGTAATTGTATAAACAACATTTTATACATGTAGGCCATAAACAAGGGTCTCATATGAAAATCTACATCTGTATTAAGTTTTACGAGCCTTGGTTGTTTTGTTCTGTATTCGTTTACGCCGTTGTTCGACAAGGGCTCGCCGCTATGCGCCGACAGCTGTCATGAGCTAAATGTTGTAGTGCAGTATAACAAGACGGCCCAACGTAGTATTATGTTGAGGACTTACAATAAAGATCACTGCACGAAACGGAGGTTTCGGGTCAAAATTTCTTCATGCAAGCACTTAAAATCATTTCTTTGATATGGCTTGCAAAAGGTGGACATGAAGAGTGTACAGTTTTGAAAGAGGAAATATTGTATTTTCTCTCTCCATTTCCTCTTGTTACACATCATTGAAATTGTAAAAACAAAATAGCACTTTTAGTGATATTATGTTGTTGTAATTATTACAAATTAATATTCTACAACATCTACGTCATCGTTTGTAGACGCGGGTGAGAGGTTCTTTCACAACAAATATTCATCTGTATTACACAATGATATTACTCTACAAGATCTACGAAAGATCTACGCAATGACTTTAATGACCTACAAGTATACGTCCAATAAATACTTATCTATGTATATTATTGTTCATGTTCTACCATTGCATATATTAGTCATAGTTCTTCCACCAACCAGCCCATCTCCATCGACAAATCCGATTCCGGGGATGACATCATCCACCATCACACCATCCACGAACACACCACCCACGGGCACTACATCTACGAACACACCATCTACAAGCACACCATCCACCAAAGAACCATCCACGGACACACCATCCACGGACACTTCTTCCACCGGCTTACCATCTCCTGACCACCTATCACCATCAACACCTCGAACTGAGACTAGCCGTGCTGTTACTACCTATAAGACAGATGCCTCATCAATGATTGGTAAAACAAAAAACAAAAATGTGGTAGGAGGGGCTCGACGTTTCGAATAGGTTGACTATTCATCGTCAGGAGAGCTGACGACGACGAATAGTCAACCTATTCGAAACGTCGAGCCCCTCCTACTATCCACCCTCTCCTTACTATACCAACAGTCCTTTCCAGGTCTATCCCAACAGTTCTTTCTAGGACTACTACCAGTCGTCTTTAGGACTATCCTAGATAGAATACCAACAGTCCTTTTCAGGACTATCCCAATAGTCCTTTCTAGGACTATCAACAATCCTTTCTAGGACTAACAGTCCTTTCTAGGACTACCAACAGTCCTTTCTAGGACTACCAACAGTCCTTTCTAGGACTACTAACAGTCCTTTTTAGGACTATCCCAACAGTCCTTTCTAGGACTATACCAACAGTCCTTTCTAGGACTACCAACAGTCCTTTGTAGGACTACCACAGTCCTTTTTATGACTATCCTATAAAGAATACCAAATCAGTCCTTTTCATGACTCAACAATCCTCCCCTCTTACATGCTGCAACCGCAAACCACACGTAGTAGTATTCCATGATGATATTATTATGCATCAGTCATGATCATCTCTAATATAAATTTGAAGAGGGTGGGTGATAGTAGGCATCCATGCCTAACTTTAACAGTTGTCTTGAACCAGTCTTCAATGTAGCAATTCCCGTAAACTGTACTGGTGGCTTTTTACTGGCTCTAAAGCATATGCGGCAGATAATTGAATGTAATGGAAGGAACAATACAACAGAACATAAGTATACATTATAAGTAATTATAATCATGAAATTACAAATAATGTCATGATCGTAATTACAACTTGTATGTTTTCAGTTGTGTACGCGGCAGCGGGAGGAGTTATCGGAGCTTTCATTGTTCTTCTCGTCATCGTTGTCATAATCGTTATCGTTTGTAGGCGCAGGTGAGTAGTCCTTCTAATACAGTTACATGTATTATGGTCTTATTTACTGCATCCCCTTTCCTTTCACATCTCTCTCTCTCTCTCTGTTGTTTTATCCCTATCCTCTCATTCTATTTGTGTTGCCCTACTATTCAATCCCCCTTCACCCTCTCGACCCTCTCTCTCTCTCCCTCTCTCTCATTATTGCTGTCTCCCTTTTCAATTGTAATAAGTATCTACACTCAGTAATACTCTAACGCGACGAGGGGGGTCGCGCGTGCATTACCAATGGGCCATTTCTAAAACCACATCTCCTTTTTTCCCGGCGCTCCTCGATCGCCGCGACTCGGACCGGTCGACGGGCCCGGTCTCGGAGCTCCTTACTGTCGCATTCCCGACTCCCGGCGCGGTCGGGATCGACGTCCAGATGGCCCCGAAGTTCCTCTAATTTATTCATTATTCATGACGCGCGAGTCGCCATCGATTTTATAGAGTCGAGTGGAAGCGGACTAGCCATCATTCCCGTGCGACCGAGCTTCTCTTTTCGTTGAGCGCCACCCGTTCGCCGGATTAGTAGATATCGGGCTTATGAATATTCAAGAGGTAGGGTCTCGGACGCTCTCGCCAAGGCTGTATTGACACAGTTAATTGGTCTTGTGGTCACTTTATACACTGAATCGAGCTCATTGAATCGCGTGGATAAGGACGACCTATGCCTTGGCGTGCAAAGGAGCTACATTTACAGCGAGCGGTTCCAATCGACGCATTGTTATATATGTGGCTTACGATAATCTTCAGGACCGCGAGAGGTGCTCCGCAGAATGAGTTTATTTACATAGCGATTAGTGAGTCTCTGGCAGGCTTCGACGCTGAATTGATAACTCGTGGATACTGATTACCCATTTAACCACGAAGCCGCTCGCTACACTCTTTACTTGATGAATGAGATAGCGTGGAAAATCCGAGGATATTTGTTTGGTCGATGGTGAAACAAGATTAGTCTCCGGCGGGTTTCGACGTTGAATTGATAACCCATTTCACATCGGAGCAGCTCGCTATAATCTAATTGACTTGATACGTGATATAGCATGGCAAATCTATAAGGATATTTGTTTGGTCTATATGGTTAAGCGAGATCTTCCAAATAGTATAAAGGGGAAAAGACATTTTGTACACCACGTGCATCTGTGGTGTATCTAAATGATTATTCACGGGGTGACTTTGTATTCCTTTTGATTTGTTGACAGGATAAAGAAATGTTTAGAGTTTTCTCTGGGAGCATGCTACTAAGAAATCACGCAATTTATAATATCTTAACAATATTCACGAACTTAAAAAAAAACAGGAAGAAGATGTGGTTTTGAGTAGCAAATTATTATTATCATTTTAATTTGGTTATATAACTGATTGTTGTACAATACAATATTGTTGTGACCATTTACATCTCATACCGCATGCATCAGTGGTGTATATAAATGATTATTCACGGGGTGACTTTGTATTCCTTTTGATTTATAAACAAAGCAAAAAAAGGTTGACAGGAAAAAGAAATGTTTAGAATTTTCTCCGGGAGCATGCTACTAAGAAATGACGCAATATTCACTTAAAAAACTAAAAAAAAAAAAAAAACAGGAAGAAGATGTGGTTTTGAGTAGCAAATTATCCATGTTACATATTTTATTGAATTCAAACAATTCTGTTCTGCATGATAACCATCGTTCTGCGACAAGATTTTTCGAGGCCGGGGCAAAGACAATTGGTTAATGTTCGTACAACGAGGGTGGTGGTGATGGGCAGGGGCGCCGGGGGATGTGGGGCCTTTGTGGGGGGTGGGAGGATATTACTGTTTTCCCCCCGTTGACGGGGGGGAGGGGGGGGGGGG
The DNA here is from genome assembly GCA_037951105.1 of Echinarachnius parma. Taxonomy (NCBI): domain Eukaryota; kingdom Metazoa; phylum Echinodermata; class Echinoidea; order Clypeasteroida; family Echinarachniidae; genus Echinarachnius; species Echinarachnius parma. Next base: position 53,364 of record JBAMJV010005159.1, read on the forward strand.
GGGGCGGCAACGCCCAAAACAGGGGAGGGGATCCTTGCCCAAAATACGGGTGTGTGTGTGTGTATGGGAGTGGGGGCGGGGGGGGGGGGGGGGCGGGGAGGAGAAAACTTTACGCAGTTTTTATTGTACAATCGGGATGTTATGAGGAGGAGGGATTACTCTACAAAATTCATCAGGACCAGGAACACTTGATGGGGGGCGGGGGGGGGGGGGGGAGGTGGGGTTACTGTTTTCCGAGGCTTTTTATTAGGCGGGGAATGGGGGTATCCATCACCAACAGTTAGATGGTGCTTATCGCCCAAAAGTAGGTGGAGGGGATGGAGGGGACCGTTTCGCGGGTGTATTGTGTAAGTGGGGGAATGGGGGGGGGGGGGGGGCGTAGGGGAGGGGGATTGGGGGGGGGGGGTGGTTCAGTGCCTAAAATAGCATCAAAACAATTAAATCTATAGTTTGATAGAATAATCAGCAACCAAATAGATATAAGTACGTGTATAAATATAACTGATTATAATAAGTTTGGTATTATTTTGTTTTAAGGAACGGGTGCTACAATACAACAATGTTTTGATCATTCTTAATCTTCTGAATTATTTCCAATACCGTGTGCATTAGTGAATGTACCTTAATGATTTTCACGGGGTGATCGCACCCATTTTGATTTATAAAGCAGCAAAAAACGAAACAAAACACACAGGATAAGGAAATGATAAAAATTTTCCCCGGAATGACGTAATTTATATCTGTATAATATTCAAGCACTTGAAAAAAGTTGGGGTCTCGAATTATCAAAGTATACATGTATCCAAACAGATCTGTTGTGTTAAAACTGTTTTGCGACACGATGTTCGGGGTAGAGACCAAGACAATTGGTTATTTGTGTACATTAGGGGGCGACATTGATGGGCGGGGTGGGGAGGGAGCTGGGGAATGTAGCCGTTTTCCAAAGGTGCGTGTGTGTGTGTTGTGTGTGTGGGGGGGGGGGGGGGGGGGGGGGGAGGGGGTCCATCGCCCAAAATAATGGAGAGGTTTTCCCCTCCACCCCACCCCCCCAAAAAATAAAAAATAAAATAAAATAAATGAATAAATAAATAAATAAAATAATAATAATAATAAATACAAATATAAATAAAAATAGGGGGGAGATAACCGTTCGCAGGTTCCGTTCGCAGGTTTTTATTATGTAACAGCTCAAAATATAGAAGTTTGAAAGAATACAAAATGATCTCTTCAATGGGTGATTTCAAGTATGGTGTTAGTGTTTATTACACACAAACAACAGTTTGATAAACGCTAACACCAGCCCTAAACACCATACTTGAAATCACCCATTGACCAATACTTCATTTGGAGATCGTCGTGCAGTTGTGATACAAGCGCAATATTTGGCGCAGAGACCGATAATGCGTCACGATCTGTTCATTTTTTGATACAAGCAACGAAATAACCAAAAATATAGCTTTAAAGGACAAGTAACACCTCGAAAAAACAAAATGGCTGCCGCAGCAAAGAGCGCCGTTTAACGGGCGCCAACAGCTAGTCTACACTCAGTAATACTCTAACGCCACGAGGGGGGTCGCGCGTGCTTTTCCAATGGGCCATTTTCGAAACGCTCGCCCGCCTTTCCGCGGCGCTCCTCGATCTCCGAGACCGAGACGAAGCCACGGGCCCGGTCTCGGAGCTGATCGTAGTCGCTTTCGCGACTCCCGGCGTCGTCGAGATCGACGTGAATAAGCTCCGTAAGTTGCTCTAATTTATTCATTATTCATGACGCGCGAGTCGCCATCGATTTTAAAGAGTAGCCTGGATAAGTACTAGCCATCGTTCCCGTGCGACCGAGCTTCGCTTTTCGATGAGCGCCACCCGTTCGCCGGATTAGTAGATATCGGGCTTATGAATATTCAAAAGGTAGGGTCTTGGACCGTTTCTAGCGGAGACTGTATTTACACAGCTAATTTGTTTGCGGTGACTTGCAACACTGAATTGCGCTCATTGAATCGCGTGGATAAGGACGACCTATGCCTTGGCGTGCAAAGGAGCTACATTTACAGCGAGCGGTTCCAATCGACGCATTGTTATATATGTGGCTTACGATAATCTTCAGGACCGCGAGAGGTGCTCCGCATAATGAGTTTATTTACATAGCGATTAGTGAGTCCTCTGGCAGGCTTCGACACTGAATTGATAACGCGTGGATACTGATTACCCATTTAACCACGAAGCCGCTCGCTACACTCTTTACTTGATAAATGAGATAGCGTGGCAAATCCGAGGATATTTGTTTGGTCGATGGTGAAGCGAGTTTTACAAATGGAAGGGGAAACTAAAGACATTTTGTACACGGAGCTGTGACTATTAATTTTTAGTAGGTTTTGAGGATTTTCATCCGAATTCGGTTTACTGGTATCACCCGTCTATGAACAGCAAACTCAAGTATATCTTGCAAGAGTAGTCAATAATAATTGAGGTAATTAGATACTCCCTGCTTCCAAAGAAATGGGAACAGGCGGCTGGCTGAAATACTCCCTTCGGAGTGGAAATGAGCACATTATGTGCAGAAACGATGTCAATGTGTATCCATTAACCGAGGTAATAATAATCGTGTATGAGCTATGAGCCTTGCTATGAGCTACGGGAATAGCGCTATATAAATCACAGTTATTATTATTATCATTTTAATTTGGTTATATAACTGATTATACTATGTTTGGTATTATTTTGTTGTAGAGAACGGGTGAGATGATTCAATATTGTATTATTTATTCTTAATTATTCTAACTTATATCCAATACCGCGTGCATTAGTGATTATTCACGGGGTGACTGCATTAAAACAAAAATTAAATGATGGTTGACAGGATAAAAAATGCTTTTCTCTCGAAGCTTAATTGCTCCTGAGAAATGACGCAATTGATATCTTTATACTATTAAAGCACTTGAAAAAAAGAAAAGGATGGGGTCTTGAATTCACTTTGTATTCTAACGAATCTGTTATTATATTCTGCGACAAGATTTGGGAGGCGGTGAACAAAGACCGTTGGTTAATTTATGTACGAGAGGTGGTGATGTTGGCCGGGGGGGGGGGGGGGGGGGGATGTAACCGTTTTCCACAGTTGGAGGGGGGGGGGGGGGGGTCCATCGCCCAAAATAGGGAAGGGGATTAACCGTTTCGCATGTTGTATGGCGCAAGTCGGGGCCAGGACCAAGTCAATTGGTTAATTTGTGTTCAACGGGAGGTGGTGATGGGCGGGGGATTTGAGGGAGTGGGGGGGGGGGGGGGGGGGGGGGGGGGGGGGGGCGGATGAACTGTTTTCCACAGGTGGGGCGGAGGTCCATCGTCCAAAATAGTGGAGGGGTTCCTCGACCAATAGGGGTAGGGGGGAGAAAATAACTTATCGCAGTTTGTTTTTTTTTTAAGCTGGGAGTCATGAGGGGGAGGGGGAAGTCTACAAAATTCATCGTTGACCGGGAACACTTAGCGGGGGAGTTACTGTTTTCCGAGGCTTTGTATTAAGCGGGGAATGCGGGTATCCATCACCAACAATAGGGGGGCATCGCCCAAAATGGGGGGGGGGGGGGGTGGGGGGGTGCAACATTTTCCTGGGTGTATTGTGTAAGCGGGCAATATGGGGAAGGAGGGGGTTCCATCGCCCTGAAGCGGGTTTGTCTCAAAACAGGGGTTTAAACTTGTAAAGGAGGTCATTAACAAGGGGGTCTCCTTGGACCTCAAACCTGCAGTCACTTTCTTTGTTGATTGTCAAAGTGCCCCCCCCCCCTTCCCCGGATACGCCGATGTCTAGATGGCAGGAAAGTGACTCTTTTCTTATCAGAGGGGCGGCGAAAGGTGAACATCAATAATGTTTTTGTTTTTTGATTGTGCTAGCAGCGAGTGAGAGGAGGGGTGGGGCGGCATCACCTAAAACAGCTCGAAATATACCAGTTTGAAAGAATACACGATGATCTTTTCATGTACCCATAAATTTGGAGATCGTCGTGCAATTTGTGATACAAGCGCATTATTTCGCACAAAGACCAATAATGTGTCACAATCTGTTCATTTTGTAATACAAGCAACAAAATAACCGCAAATATAGCTTTTAAAGACAAGTGACACCATAAGTTCACTTTGTGATACAAGCAACGTATGAACGCTAATCATAGATCGAAAAGGCACAAAATGGCTGCCGCAGCAAAGAGCGCCCGTTTAACGGGCGCCAACAGCTAGTCTACATTCAGTAATACTCTAACGCTACGAGGGGGGTCGCCCGTGCGTTTCCAATGGCCGTTTCTAAAACCACATCTCCTCTTTTCCCGGCGCTCCTCGATCGCCGCGACCCGGACGGGTCGACGGGCCGGGTCTCGGAGATGCTCCCGTAGGCATTCCCGACTCCTGGCGTGGTCGAGATCGGCGTCCAGACGGCCCCGAAGTTCGTCTAATTTATTCATTATTCATGACGCTCATGACGCCGCGAGTCGCCATCGATTTGATAGAGTCGCGTGGATAAGTACCAGCCATCATTCCCGCGCGACCGAGCTTCTCTTTTCGTTGAGCGCCACCCTTTCGCTGGATTTGTAGATATCGGGCTTATGAATAATCATGAGGTAGGGTCTAGGACGCTCTCGCCAAGGCTGTATTGACACAGTTAATTGGTCTTGTGGTCAGTTTATACACTGAATCGAGCTCATGAAATCGCATGGATAAGACCAACCTATGCCTTGGCGTGTCGTTAACGGCGAGCGCATTCCTTTCGAGCGATTAGTATCTGTGGCTCATTTAGAACGAAGGGGCTCGGACGCTCTCGCCAAGGCTGTATTGACACAGTTAATTGGTCTTGTGGTCACGTTATACACTGAATCGAGCTCATAAAATTGCATGGATATAGGCTACCTATGCCGTGGCGTGCAAGAGAGCTACATTAACACCGAGCGCATTCCAGTCGACTGATTGGAACGTATGTGGCCTTCAGGGCCGGGGTCCTTGGTAGAGAGAGATTATTTACATAGCGATTAGTCCTGGCGGGTTTCGACACTGAATTTATAACATGTGGATAGTGAGTACCTATTTAAGCACGCAGCAGCTCGCTACACTATTTACTTGATAAATGAGATAGCATGGCAAATCCGAGGATATTTGTTTGGTAGATGGTGAAGAGAGTTTTTGCAAATGGTAGGGAAAATAAAAAGTTTTTTCAAATGGTATATAGGGGGAAAGACATTTTGTACACGAAGCTGTGTCTATTAATTTTTAGTAGCTTTCAGCGATTTTCATACGAATTCGGTGTATTGGTAAGACCCGTATAGGAACAGCAAACTCAAGCATATCTTGCAAGAGTAGTCAATAATAATCAATGCATTTAGATACTCTCGGCTTCGGAGAAATGGGGACGGGTTTCATTAGCACTGTGTGAGCCTAATAGTGCAGGCGACTTGCTGGAATACTCCCTTAGAAGGTGGAAAATGTGCATTCCTTTTGATTTATAAACAAAACAAAATAAGGCTGACAGGATAAAGAAATGTTTATAGTTTTCTCCGGGAGCCGGTGTTACTCAAGAAATGACGCAATTTATAATATCTTTACAATATTCACTAACTTAAAAAAGAGGGGAAAAATGGGGTTTTGTGTATCAAATTATTCATGTTTCATATTTAATTGAATTCAAACAAATCTGTTCTGATAACCGTCATTCTGCGATAAGATTTTCGAGGCCGAGACCAAGACAATTGGTTAATTTATGTACAACGGGGATGTTGGTGATAAGCAGGGGCGCCGGGGGATGTGGGGGAGTGGGGGTGGTGGGGGGGGGGATGTTACTGTTTTCCACCGTGGTTGGGGGGGGGGGGGCATCGCCCAAAATAGGGGAGGGGTATAATTCTTGCCCAAAATACGGGTGTGTGTGGGGGGGGGGGGGGGGGGAGGGGGGGGGGGGAGATAACTTAACGCAGTTTTTATTTTGAAAGCAAGGAGTCATGAGGGGGAGGGCTACTTTACAAAATGTATCGTTGACCGGGAACACTTGATGTGGGGGGGGGGGGGGGGCGGGAAGCAAGGAGGCGGGGGCGGGGTAACTGTTTTCCGAGGCTTTCTATTAAGCGGGAAATGGGGTATCCATCACCAATAATAGAGGGTGCTTAATTATCGGCCAAAATTGGATGGAGGGGTTCACCGTTTCGCGGGAGTATTGTGTAAGTGGGGAATGGGGGAGGGGGGGGGGGTTTCCATAGCATGCAATTGCATCAAAATGGTTTAAACTATAGTTTGATAGAATAAACAGCAACAAATTAGCTAGAAGTACGTGTATAAATTTAGGGATAGGTTCAGTATTAGTATCATTGTTATAATTTGGTTATATAACTGATTATAATATGTTTGGTTTTATTTTGTTGTAAGGAACTGTTGATACAATACAACGCATGGTTTTGATTATTCTTATTTTGATTTATTAAGCAGCAAAAAACTAAACAAAACAGGTTCACAGGATAAAGAAATGATACAAATTTTCCCCGGGAGCTTGCTCCTCAAGAAATTACGCAATTTACATCTGTATGTAAATTGTCAAATTATACAAGTATCCAAACGGATATGTGTTATGATAAAAATGTTTTGCGATACGATTTTCGGGGCAGAGACCAATACAATTGATCAATTTGTGTACATCGGGGAGGTGGTAATGATGGACGGGGTGGGGAGGGGGTGGGGGATGTAGCCGTTTTCCACAGGTGTGTGTGGGGGGAGGGGGTCCATCGCCCAAAATAGGGGAGAGGTTTAATTCCCCCTCCCCCTCCCCCCTCCCCCTCCCCCCCCCCCAAAAAAAAAATTTAATAAATAAAAAATAGGGGGGAGATAACGTTCGCAGGTTTTTATTATGTAACAGCTCAAAATATACCAGTTTTAAAAAATACACAATGATCCCTTCATTGTACCAATACTTCATTTGGAGATCGTCGTGCAGTTTGTGATACAAGCTCAATATTTGACGCAGAGACCGATAATGCGTCACGATCCGTTCATTTTGCGATACAAGCAACGAAATAACCATAAATATAGCTTTAAAGGACAAGTAACACCTCGACAAAGCAAAATGGCTGCCGCAGCAAAGAGCGCCCGTTTAACGGGCGCCAACAGCTAGTCTATTATATTAATACGGTAAGCTTCAACCCCCCAAAATGGTTCCCACTCGAGATATCCTCACCCCGAGGATTCGGCGACTCCCCGACCGTCGCGATCGAAGGATATACGTTTTGCGGAGGACAATAAGGCATTCCCGAGTCGCTCCCGCCCCGTGATCGTCGTCCAGATCGAAGAAAAGGGAAAGTCAGCAATGCCAATTGCCCGTTTAAGACGCCGAGCATTGACTAACGATTTATCGCCGTAAAAGTATTTGTAAGAATATAAATTGGAGTAGATAAAACAAATAATATATCGAGAAACCATTTTAGATATAACACGTTGCGAAACTACCCAGGTTTTGATATATATCAATATTTATATTACGCGGATGGTATGGTACTGATCGCTATTGCCGATTGGCATCGTGTTTGTAAGTGCATGGACGACAAAATGCGACAACTTCAATTTAGCTGCGGTTATACAACGCGCAATGGCTGTACAGCCGTGTATACACGTCGCGCAGTCATCAAATTACCCCACCGAACCGTAGTTTATTTGCATAGCTCACTGACCTGCTGACCATCGTCTCTGGTCACTATCTATTCGCCCTACCGTACACGATACTATAATTGCGCCAGCTTGTGGTAAGATGTATTAAGTCCACGAGCCCACATGCTTTGTACACAGCTGAGCGGGCGTGCAAAGTGCATTGAAGTGAATAAAGCGGGGTGGACAATGGTGGAGCAGGGCAGTTTTATACAATCTCGACATCTTGCGGTAATATGATTGTATTATGCCATCCGCGAAGAGAAGACGCCTGGGGGTTGGGGGGGGGGGGGGGGAGGGGGGTATCTGCTCATTTATTATGCAATGCATGTATTGACGGCTACTATTCCCTTCAACCATGGAACTCCCATATCCTTGCTTCAACGGAATATATCATCGGGTTTCACAAGAATATGACAAAATTTATACGCCGGAGAACTTAGATTGGATATGAAAAGTTTATGGGATGCATGTATATATAGACGGCTACTATTCCCTTCAAAGGAATATATCATCGGGTTTCACAAGAATGTGACAAAATGTATACGCCGGATAAGGATATGAAACGTTCATGGGACACGACGGGTTATGTGTCATGCAGGCAATTGGAGTCGCGGGGGGGGGGGGGGGGGGGGTCAGCGGTGAAGCTACTGTATAATTAGCAAGTACACGAACATATTGTACTGTATCTAATTTAATACAAGCGGAACAAATTATGGACTCTATAAAATATGGGGGATAACTGAATAACTTTGCATGGGTACTAAACCATTATGATTTTGTTATACATTGGCCGGATATCGTTGGACGGGACCCTAATGCGTCGGGGCCCTGTCCAACGACGGGTTGTGGGGCGGGATTGAGTCGCCCGTGTTTATTTTGTCTTATACTATTTAAATTATGACTCTGTAAATAGTAAAGATTTAAAGTATCGTTATGTCATCATCGCCTCTCTCTCACAAAAACCCGCGGGTTTCCGCGGGTACAGCTAGTAGTCTACTATTTCAACCAATGTAAAACAAGTCTACACTCAATCTAGTCAACTTTTTGTGGGTTTGACGGGGGGGGGGGGGGGCGGTCACATTTGTAGAGGTGCACTGTGGCATAGCTAAGGATTTTGCATGGGGGTTGAACTCCGATAGGAGTCCAGGGAGTAGAACCCCGGAATCTTTGTGGCTTTAGCTATTTAAAGCTTCAAACAAAATACTATAGCTTACAAACTACAACAACAAAAGCCCGGGGAGCTACGCCAGTGGAGGTGAAATCAAAATGAAGTTTAACAACAATAAAGATACACATTTTTTTTTCGGTTAATTATATACAGCCAAACATTTACATGAATTGGGTAGTTATAAAGTATAAAGATCAATCAAAATAACAGTTACAGAAAATAAGAGCTCACCTGTTTAGTCCTCACAGTCTTGGGGCAGGACGGGCACTGCATCTGGTCGGTGGCCATGGTAGACCTAGAATGAAAAGGGGGAGTAGATATGTGATGGGGACATAACAATGATATAAAGACATGATACGATTATTTCGCATTTATAATTGTCTTGTTTTCAAAATAGTTGTGTGGCACAGAGCCGTACACGGCTCTGGTGCAGGTGTAGCTGCTGCATAATAATGACTCTGTAGCTCTATATTGTATTTCTGTGAGCAGTATGTCAAACAGTGCCATCTACGTCCCAACGCATGACAGTCTTTAACATTCATTACAAGAAGAATTAACAGAACTTCGCATTCTATGTTATGATGACTCAACTGTGAACTCTGCATCAATTAAAACCAACTTTAAATGAATAGCAGGCAGACAGAATAATAATAATCCTCGTCGTTTATATAATGTATAGGCCTACTGTGCATAATTCAAACATGTAAATACAACAAAATTAATATTTCTTAACATCATTACCTAACAATTTATTCAGAACTACGGTATAAAATGTATATCTCTTTACATTACATTTTTGCTTTCTTTTAAAAATGTTAGCATTAATAACCAAAATTATCAGTTTGCGTCAGAAAATGGTTATAGAATTCAACATTGCTCATTGGTCAAGTACAATATTTGTCTGAGCTTTTTTATCATTTCACTTTTAACTTATCTTTGGAACCACTTTTAATGGAATCTATTATTAGGCAATATATAAGGGGGTATACAAAAGATATGACTCAATTACAGTTCCATTTATTAAACTTAATAAGTAAAACTAAACATATTTCCTTGGCAAAACATTAATACCTCGCCTTATGGACTACCAAGCATGTTCTGCAGGCAGTGTGTCCACATTCCGTTCTGAAGGGCTCACGAAATGGGTTCTTACACAGCTTACACTGGAGGACTTCAGGTAACTCAGGTGTCACAACCGGCATGTTGTCGATCTATAAATGATATTATAAGAACAAGATAATATATTTTTACTCTTAGTATATTATATAATATATAATATTATTATTGGTTTCAACTTATAAGCTAAATTAAAGTGAAAGACAAGTTCTTATCAATTGGCTACGACCGTTTTGCGGATACATGTCAGCATTTTTTCAATGAATTATGATGAAACAAACATTGTTCAAGTTTTAAAATGGTAGGCTTTTTCAATTCCGACGCAAAAGTCCACTACTTCAAAATGAATTATATTTTGAGGTGCCAACTACATATACGATCTACATTCTCAGCAGAGATGAAAAGAAGAGCAAATAATAGAATAATTGATCCAATACCGGAACGCGTGCCAACTTTTTTTTTTTTATTTGGTCGCGCTATAGGGGGAAACAAAACATTTACCTCGGCTCCCAGTACACTATTACAACGTTATGAATATGTATGAAAAATAATGTCATTATCCTAAACCAATCACAAGTCAAGAGAGAGATCAGAGAACGGAGTGAAACATTGTGGAAATGGGGTAGTATATATCTAAGTTTGAGAGGGATTTATAGAGTATAATTTATGTATTGAGAGTTGCGAGTTTTGTTTGGCTCTGCGTATTTCGTCGGTTGGTTATTCCACTGTGGCTGCACCTCACTGCTACCAGCACACCGGGAACCAGTGGCGTACAACCAAAAAAATACTTTTTTTTTCACGAGGGCGATTTTGAAAATTTTGAGAGAGAAAAACGCCCTCGTGAAATTATTCACGAGGGCTATTTTGGGGCTCACAGGGGCTCTTTTTTTGTTTACATCGTTTTCACTGCTCAAGGGTCTAATAAATGATTATCATGATGTGATCTATCCGATTATGCCATGTTTGGTACGTTTCTGGCGCTTTACGATCATGCAAAAAGATGTAAAAAAATATTTTTAAAAAAAAAAGGCGATTCCAAAGGTATCGGGGGCGAATCGCCCTTTGCCCCCGTGTATTTTGTTGGTTGGTGGCGTAGCTACGAGGGCAGGGGGGGGCACGTGCCCCCAATTCTTTAACGAAAGTTATATGAAACATGAGAAAGAGAGAACCTTTGAAAACACGAAGAAATGTAGAAGGTGTGCCCCCCCCCCCCCCCCCCTCACACACTGAGACCTGTGCAAGGGGGTGGGGTGGTGTTACTATGTAACATGTGTCCGTGGGCATGGTGGGGGTTGTCTGTGGCCTTCTTGCAAACCAGCACCCCCATTGCACCCCTCGCTTCTGGTGTACCCCCCTCCCTCTGCCCAGACTGTCCTCCACGCACATGCCATGCCATGCATGAACGCAGGAAATACATGTCAATTGTCATAACATTTATCAATTGAAATAATAACTCATTTAGCTGCAGTTATTCGTTGAATCCCCTCTCCTTTTTTTTTATTCTCTCCCCCTCTCTCTTCCCCATTCCCTTCTGGATATCGCCCTCAGTCGTGCCATTTTGGTACATCATTCTCTCCCAATTTGCGCTCATATTAAAACCTTTGTATTTAATTGGCACTTCTTCTGGGACAGTGGGATGGCATACATATGATGCATACTAACAATGTTCATTGAGGGGCAAATCAAAATAATAATTAATAATAATAAAATGGTACTTATATAGCCCTTGATAACATTACTACTCTCTAAGCGCTCTTATACAATTAAAATTATAATGAATTATTTTAATAAATATAAATACCTAAATACAATTCACCTCATTCTGCATTAAAACCAGACATTTACTATTTAGCAACTTTCATTCGTCTATAATGTAATCCGCCATCCGCTTATCGTATTTTGATGTCTTTTTCAAAGTCTAAAACAACAATTAATATGTTTTGCATGAGCTTAAACTAAAAGTATATACTTCATGACATTTCCGTTCTATGGAATCATAATTCTTGTTGAGTTAAATGTCTGTAGAACACGCTCCCGTACATGTAATACCGATGCGGCACCACCAAGCTGTCTGTAACCTATAGTCAGGTTCCTAAGACATGTTTTAGGTTTTTTTTCCCACTTAATTAAATACTTTTTAAAAATGTGGTAATGGGCAAAGGAAGACAGTGCAAATAAACGTACACTCAGTTTAGCCTGCTCGGAGGTGCAAACAACGAAGATAAACCAGCTTGGTATTAGTTATATTATTTAATTGCAACCCACAGCTCATCATTCGATTCATGACTATCATGATCCCCAAACGGATACAATAATGTGTTACACACTAGTTAATCAACCAATTCACAAAATAGTCATAGTAATTATAGATGTATTATTTAAACGAGAGAAAATGGATGCACATTCACTTCATCGGAGATGCAAAACATCAGAAACAAATCAATCTCTTTTTTCTAAATTTCTCTCGAATTTCTATTCATTACTTGACACATTCTATTATTTGCATACTAATCATGATTCTACGGTAAATACAAATGTATTAAAAACTAGAAAATAAAAGTTGCTTTGATTTTGTTATCGATATTTGAGTTTGATTTCTGGTAGACTGGTACTACTAATATCATAGCTATAATAACTCTATAATCTTGACTACCCTTCCTTCGCGCAATCAATGTATTCATTCATTCACAAAAAATAGGAAATAAATATGATTTAAAACAAATGAATCGTGTATGTACTCACCCAATAATCCCAAAGGTATACATGAAGCAGAAATAATATAAAATATCCCCAAAATAGCATACGATTTATCCTAGCGAACGACTGAACGATTTTGACGGAGACCTGTCCTTAGCGAGAGGTAAAGAGGGTACTGATCATGTCACCTTTTGTTGTGATGATATCGTCAATATTGCATGGAACAGGCGCGGTGGAGCACTGTAATTAACGAGCGTTCGAATATCGCCAAGTAAACATCATTTGCATAAAATCAACAACTGTTTACCGGCCAATGCAAAAAAGGTAAACAAATAAAGAAAGCAAAATCGTCTCAAGTATGATGAATAGCTGCAATCGAAGCTACTAAATAGATAACCTAATATAATTAAAAGACACTCATATACATGACAATAGTGATTGATGCATAGAAAATGCGAAATTTTAAGGATACTTTTTACGATAAAAACGAAAAAAATGAGACAGGAACTCACCTTGTAATTCACTATTTTTCCGAGAGCGGCCAAAAATCACTGAATAACCATTGAACGGAAATTTAATGACCTCAATCCTCATGAAATATCGATTGTCATCGTAACTGGATAGGGTAGAGTCAGAAAAAAACGTACCTCAATGTCCGAGTCTCGTTGAAAAAAATGCCTGTGCGACTGTGATAACCAGCCCCTCACGTTCAAAGTTGTGTATATTTCTAAATCTCTTGCATGCGCTCGTTACATAGACAATGGGCGATCTGCTGCATTGTCGGGTCAGCTGATTTGCCAGAACGGTGGATGACCGATATCAATTGTGTACATGGTCAGGCGCATGCGCAGTAGAGTACGCTGACTACACATTTTTAAATTAATGCTCTGGAAACAATACTCATAACTCTAAAAGTACAAACATCGGCCAAGCGAAAACTTAACCCATAAATAGATTCAATCCTCCTTATTATACATACTTAGTCTCTACTGTAGGAATTGCTGGATAGGGCAGAGTCAGAACAAAATAGACAGCTTGTTTATCAACGGGTAAAATTCAAACACACTAAAATCTAAAATAATATTCAATAGATTTTCATATTTTTCCACACACACTGAGTTCATAACAAACTTAGTTAGTATAAAAAAGTTTCAGACCGGTGATTGCAATAAAAAAGGGCACAACACGGATTTCAAGATTTTGCATTTTTGAAACCACGTTTTTGGATTCACTTAAAAGTCCGTGGAAATTCAAATAGCGCGGGCCGATAATGATATGCAAATCCGGGTGCTCCACGGGCCTGGGAACGCGTTTGCGCAAAATGTAGACTTTTAACCCGTTGTTTACGGAACCGGGTGTGTTATGTACAAAGTCTATGGGGATTTCAGAATCTCGAAGTGAAGGGTTGGAATCGCTGGGTAGAATACAAGTGTAAACCCTAGACGCAAAATACAGACTCTTGTTGTGCTGCCGGAAATTGTTCGGAGCATGGGTGCACGTGCATATGGTGGCATTAAAGGGACACTTTGGCCGAATTTGGGCCAAATATTCGCCAAATTTTGGCCAAATTTTGGCCAAATGTGTATAATTTGGCCAAATTTTGGCCAAAATTTGGCGAATATTTGGCCCAAATTTGGCCAAAGTGTCCCTATAATGCCACCATACGGGCACAATATTGCCATGGGAGCTGAGACCTTTTTCCCCCGAGTACAAACTTTCTTTTGCCCAAATTTGACATGCTTTTGCCCAATTTTGATGCGCCTTCAACCAGTTCAAAATGCTCGCCCCTCTCGTGGATCGCAGCCGTCCCCACCCCCCCCCCCCCCCCCCCGGCGACCTCGTCTCGAATCCCTATGATTACCCTTGTCCTTGCAGATAGAGGTACATGCAGATAGAGGTACAATGATATCGATTGTCAGAAAATTTGCGCATTCCAACCAATCAGATTTGTGCATTTAGTCACATGATTTAATCCATACAACTTTACAATCGATTGCATCTCTTTCTGAAACGGGGCCCTGTAATTCGTACCCGTTATCTATTATATTCAAATTCCTATCCGTTTATTTTGTTCTAATCAAAGGGATATATGGCATACTACCGGAAACTTCCACGACCATCAGCATCTGTAGTCCATAATAATGTTTAATTTTGTCATGTGTCCCGACAACCTCCTTCAGTTTTCTATATCCAATAAGCCAGTTCGTAGTTACAATCTGCGCATGCGCAATACAAAGGTCAATCGACCCAATGCGGCATTCATCGAATTGAAAGGACTGGATAAGGTTCTTTACTTATTATTCTTGAGTACATCGATTGGAAATTCCTTGTTGCGTAGCTTGATCAATTGTTCTCATGAAAGTAACAAAGGATATCCCATGACAACCACCTGCCACTCTGAACATGACTGCACAGAGTAAAAGCTTTATATATCCTACCCATGATTGTAAATTCAATGGTCAAGGGGTCAAACGACCCATATCCGGGCCCCAATGCTATCTACGAACTGGTCTATTCCAAGATGATCTTTAATTGGTCATCGTATGAGATAAGGTCTGCATATGATAGACTATCAAAAGCCCACTGAGTCATGTTACGTACAAAACCAGGGATTCCCTCAGTTGCTAAATAGACACCGTACGATGACTAGTAGTGGAAGACAAGTGAACCATCGATGTAGTGAACACTGACCTCTGGAAGTACGCGCATGCGCACTACATCGATCTCGTTCATCGCAGTAGTGCAGTGGGGTTAAACCAAAGACTATATAATTACAAGACAAAAATAACATGATTCAATTTTAGAACTATTTCCTGTTATATTATTCCAATTGTAAATTATTATTAAATTCATTAAATTAAAATTCAATTAAAAATAGAATGTATATTTATACACCTGGGTTCAGAAAAGCAATGTGTATTACAAGTTTTTGTTACGCCAGACCACACACAATATGTGCAGAAAATCCACTCCATGAGGAACAGTCCGTGAAGTGGTGAATAAAAAAATGTGTTTCAAACTAGTAAATTAAAGTCGTTATAAATTGTCATCGATATTTTAGTTTGATTTCTGGTCTCTATAAACTTAATTACCCTGCCTTCGCGTTTACAAGCAATTTATTAATTGAACAAAAGTAGCACAACAAAAAATCCTACTATAAAGAAATAAATTGTATATAATTATGTTCTCACCGGATAATCCCAAAAGTAAATGCAAAACAAAAATCTAAAAACCACAGACGATATATTCCGAACGACAAAACGATTAGTCCTTTACTTTAGATGTGACCAGGGAACTAACTGTTCGAGGGACAGAGAGAGCTAGGTCAAGACGCACGCACCAACAAAGAAGAGGAAAATGTTTGTTTTTCATGATTTTGTAAATTTGTTTTTCAATCATGATAATCACATGTAAATAGTGTGATTTTGTACTGATTTTTTCAATAAAAACATATAAACAAATAAATAAAAATAATACAAAAAGAAGAGGAAAACATGCTTCATAGCTAACCTACCATGCATACCAAATATAAATAATCATTACTTATCTTGTCATCGATGATCACAACGCAACCCAGTAGCTGCAAGTATCATGATTATGGTACTAAAAAATTAACTGTGTTTGTATTGTGTTCGGTTCTTTGATCAACTCACCTGAGCAAAACAGAAAACTTCCCCCACGAGAGAATGTATCAGTCCAGGTTCTGGCGAGGTGATTGGCTATGACGTCATTATTTATCATGCATATTCATAATTCCATGCTTATTTCGTGTACATGAATGCAAGAATGAATATAATTTCATCGTTCTTATTATGATATTTGTATCATCATTGTATTATGTTGACTCATTAACTGTTACCATTTCTGTACGTGCAGCGAGAGGGTTAACTCCGTTACGGCAGGTCTATGATACGCTAATGAGAAATAGTACTCGAAAATGCTATAAATAAGGCTACATCGGCAATTTGGCTCAGAAATGCATGAACGAGACGTAAAACGACACGATCGAATGCCTCAACTGGGCAGCCATACCATTCAACACTTTTTTTTATCATAATCATTATCATTGAATGCAAAGCTAGACCGCACACAATAATGTGCATCGTATCAACTCTCAGGGGGATCATTCTGTCCAAGCGGCTCATGGACATTGGGTAGATCATTCATTTCATACAAAGACTTTTACAAGTCAAACCGGTCACTATTTATACACCTATAAGAGCCGTGAATATGTATTACATGTATTTGTTGTCATATACTTGAATGCTACGCCAGAACGCACACAATATGTACAGAAAACCCACTCCATGAGGAACATTCCGTCCAATCATTAATTCGTATACAGACTTTCACGTCATATACGGGACCCAATTATGATGTATACACTTGAGTTCATAAGAGCACTGGTATCTTGCTTAGGTACGTTCAATCCGGGGCATCACTCGGCTTCGAACTTGGGACCCTGTGATTGGAAGTCACATCGTACCAACACACCTCTTCTTATCAAGAACGTCCCCCCCCCCCCTTTTTTTGCGTGATCAGCCAAACCAACCATATAATTATTATATTCGTCTATTGTCCCTTCCGTTTATTCTGAACGACAATGACATTTTCTCTTCATAACATTTAACTCTTTCCGTTCTATATAATCATAATTCTCGTTGCGTTGATACTCTGTAGAACAGGATCCCGTACGAAATGAAATAACCGATGTGGCCCTAAATAGCCACCCAGTGCGCGTATATTCTTCTCTTGTCTATAGCCTATAATCAGCTTCGTAAATCCATGGACCCTATAAACTTCAATTGTAAAATATAATTCAGTAAGTTTTTTTTTCTTCACTTTACTAACATTAAACTTATTAAATACTTTCAAACGGTGATAAGCAAGTGCAAATATAGGCGCTTATTCAGTTCAGCCTGCTTGAGGTGCAAAACAACGAAGATAAACCAGCTTGGTATTATTTACACTATTTAATTGCGACCCACTGCTCATCATTCGATGCATGATTATCATGATCCCACAACGGATACAATAATGTGTTACAAACTAGTTTATACAC
This sequence comes from Echinarachnius parma, assembly GCA_037951105.1. NCBI lineage: Eukaryota > Metazoa > Echinodermata > Echinoidea > Clypeasteroida > Echinarachniidae > Echinarachnius > Echinarachnius parma. Next base: position 71,060 of record JBAMJV010005159.1, read on the forward strand.
ATATACATTAATAAACCAGTAATAGAAATAATTGATATTTTAGCTAATTTATTTTAAACGAGAGTTGTAGCTAAACTCGCATTCATTTCATCGGAGATGCAAAACATCAGAGACGGGAAATCAATCAGGATTTTGTTTGTGTAAATTTCTCTCTAATCTCTGTTCACCACTCGAAACATTATATAAATTGCATAATACTCATAATTCCACTGATTTGTTACAAACTAGTAAATGAACTAAGTCGCTATGTATTATTATCAATATTTTATTTTGATATCTGAACTCATGACATGATATCATATTTATTATGCCTCTATAACCTTGATTCCCCTTCCTTCATGCAATCAATGTATTCATTGAACTAAGTAGGAAAACAATATTATGATATAAATAAATGAATTGTGTATGTACTCACCCAAAAATCCCAAAGGTATGTATGAAGCAGAAATATAAAACAGCACGATTTATCCTAGCGAAAGACAGAACGATTTTGACGGAGACCTTTCTTTAGCAAGAGATTGAGAGGGTACTGATAAAAAAAAGGAGTACCGGTATAATAAAAGAAGTGTGAAAAGAACGCACAGCTACAGAAAACGTGGTACACTCTATGCATTCCATTGGTGGCACGGGCCACATAAAGCTTTTGACCAATCACGGGCTCTTTACACTGACGATCAGCAAATACGTATTACAAGCATGAGCATCGTTGCCTGCCTCGCCGTTTGCAACTAGCGGCTTCTCATACCATACAGTCATGTATGTGTATAGACACAAGGAATGCAATATGCGAATGAAGCGATCGAGCCCCCGCCACACCCCCGACACTGCCCCGCTTTTCCCATGATAGATGTTTACTCTCTACTCGTTGCTCTGTGAGAGAGAGCGAAAGATAATGGTACAGTAATAAAAGGCGGGAGAATATTCGATGAAAGGTCATGTGACGCATTTGGCAGCTCTCTTTCAGGTTTCTTTTGTACTGTATTCAATAATATTCGTGCAGTTGTGAGCGTAGTATGCGAAACACAAACATTCGTAATTACTATGAGAAAATGACATATTAGTCTGTGGGGCCTACCTGTGACCCCCCCCCCCCCCCCCCCCCCCTCTGATCCTCCGACTTGGGTGTCATTTTGTCCATTGATATGTCCAATGTTAGAAACAAAATGTTAACAAGAAAAAAACTCATTTATACTATGTTTTTTTACTACTTTTTTGGAGGTATGTAAAAAGAGCACCTTTTCATGTTTTGCTTCATTTCTTAGGGTGGGTGAAAATTGAGATTGGTCAAACTTAACTTTAGTAACCAAGACCTCCACCATTACGGTACAAAATAATAGTTAACTATAACTTCACCATGCTCGAAAAGTATACACAATTACAAACGACTAAGTAAAACCCTGTTATCATAAAAAAAAGAGCCGTTACAACTCAAGAGGGCGCTCTCTAAACAAAATAAAAGGTCAAATGAGGGTCAATATAAAGTTTTACCTGAAAGAGTCTACTATATTAGGGTTGATAACTTTCCAACCCTGCATCTGTTTGTAACCAAACTTGATTGGTAGATGCCCTACATTGGCCTCCGTGATATTCTGGGTCAAAGATCACATAAGTAGGTCAAAGGGTCATATGAGGGTCAATGTGAAATGTTACCTGAAAGAGTCCATTAGGGTGGATAATTTTCCAACCCTGCATCTGTTTGTAACCAAACTTGATTGGTAGATGCCCTACTTTGGCCTCCCTGATATTCTGTGGTCAAAGGTCACATAAGTAGGTCAAAGGTGAAATGAGGGTCAATGTGAAATTTTACCTGCGAGAGTCTATTAGGGTTGATAACTTTCCAACCCTGCATCCGTTTGTAACCAAACTTGATTGGTAGGTGCCCTATATTGGCCTCCATGATATTCTGAGGTCAAATGTTTGTCAACGGTCAAATGAGGTCAAGCGCGCGCAAGTGGGCGAGACACTTTACGGCTATCACCTTGTTCATACAAAATGTTACCCCCTCTTATCCCCTTACACGCCCCCCCCCCCCCCCCCCCCTTACCCCACCGTCTATATAATGCATGTTTGTTC
>JBAMJV010005160.1:0-46365 GCA_037951105.1 Echinarachnius parma
CCGGTTACCATGGCAACATGACTGCCGAGATTATCATTCAGTCCCCTCCATCGGCTACAAAAGAACCAGGCTATAATGGTCCCAACCTAGCAGCAATAGGTAAATATTCACATTTTAAAATGTTTATATAATCAACACCGTTTCAAATATTTTAAGTGAATTGTGAGGTTTTCGCATCAGTTTAGTGGATGATAATGCAGTGTCACAACCAAGTTACATCGGTCAGGACTGGATGGACTGGAATAAGTGTACAATTATTTGGTTGCCACCTTGCAATATTTTGATGGATTAAAGACATCGTCCCTTTTTTGATATACTTTGTAAAAAAATAAAAAATCGAAAAAGGTACACATGACACATCACCCACATGCGAAAATCTTATATCCACGTACTTATTTTTTTTTCTGCAGTAACGCCTTCTGTTTTTGGAGTGTTGGGAATTACACTTGGAGCCTGTCTCATTGTTTATCACAGAAATTAAAATTCTGATACAGGTTAGTTTCTTTGAAAGTCGATTTTAAATATCGGTTAAATCACTGCGATGCTCAGCGATAATCCAATCACGGGATCACATAATTGTCGCAGTATGCAGTGCGAAACTGCGAAGCACATCGAAAGAGCGTTGATTTTATTAATTGGTTCAACAATTACAAAAAACAATACAGCCTAATCGCAGTCATATTACCAAAATGATCACACCTAGTGCAGAAAACAGTAACGAAGTAATCGCAGTAAATTAACCGCACCTAAATACGAGTTTTAGAGTACACAATGTAACATAATGTTAGTGAATTGATAATGAGTGTGAATTGCCAATCAATGTGAAGAAATCAATCTGATAAATGTATATTACATTGGTAGTTATAGACATATGCATGTGGATTATCCATCAAAGTTTCTAATTTAACACTAAGTTGGACTTAGAATTAAACATATTCAATAGCCCCAGTGCAAATATTTGAAACTTTACAAAACGACATTCATATCAATAACTCTTAGTTTATTTGGTTAAAGAAAATGTGAATCGTTTCTATCGAAAATGTTGTAAAAAAAAAACCCGTTTAGCAGTTTTACGAAGAAACTAATGGATTTCCATAACGTTTAATTCCGATTTAGCGTTGAATTCGACTTGGGATCTTTGTGAAACACCGCCTCACCCCGACCCCCCCACCCCCCCCCCCCCCCCTCCCCACACACACACCCACACGATCTGTGTATTTTATAAATATTTTAATAATCACTGCTCTATGATTTCAACTTGTTATTAATTGTAATACATTCTGTTGCAGATAACAAAACTCCACATCAAGGACAGATTAAACTAAAATCAACATATAGTAACAAGGCCATGATGGAGACCGAACGTGTGGAGATAAAAAGGCAACTCCGAGATGCCCATATCACCATAGAGGAATTAAAGGCTCAGCTGGTGAACTTGGAAGGAAGTGACACTGAAAATAGGAAGAAAATTATAGCACTGGAGAACACGGTTGAAGAGCTTAAACAAGAAAGCGAGAGATATGCATGTATTTCTTAATAACAACAATCATGACAATAGTGGTGTTAAATTAACTCACATGTAAACTGCGTTCATAATCGAGCGTATTAATTTTTTTTTTTGCGACATATTCCCAAGTATCATCAGATTTTCTATAATTATGGGCAAACGCACGCCGAACTGCGATTTAACTATCCAAGCATGAGCTGAAGACACATATTTGTAAATGGATAAATTGTAGCTACTTGCCCCCCATGAATAATCATCTATATGATAACATTTTGCGCGACATAACCGGAGAAATTAAATCCGAGAGCGCACAAAGCGATGGTTTTGTCCAGTGAAAAGTTTAACATTATGTTTAATATGTACAATATATTTGTTTAATAAATCATTTCTGCACCAGATATGTAAGATAGTAAGTTTGTAGAATGGAAAAGTGAAACCACTACGAAAAAAATTGCACACGATTTGTCAGAGTGACATGTCAATTGGAGTCCGCCATGGACAAAATATTAAATACATCTCTTCAAATAGCCGGTTTTATTTTGGGACCGATTATGATTCTAAAGAGCTACTAGTAATATTATTAATAATCATGAAAAGAACACCCTCACATAAAAAAGGTACTACATGTTGGACTTCTTGTTATATCAGCAAATGAAATGCTGCTGTCTTCCCTTGAAAAGGCATCTTTATAATGCCTAGGTCACAAATGCTCCTGGCGCCGTACGATTTTTCTCCCTACGGCGGATTTTCTGCGATTTGGGGAAATTATGATATCGTACGATGTCTGTGGTACCTTAGAGTAGCAGTTACATATTTGCCGGGGCCCGTATACGATGAATTTTGGCTTAAAATAAAAATTTAAAAAAATAAATCGCACGGCTCTCGTGAACACAATCTTAGTGCCCGTACGTGTGACTTACGTGTGACTTATGGCCAAATATTCAGTCTAAAAAACGTACGATATTCTGGAAAAAGGGCTGCGGTGTCCGTGCTTTGCCCGTGCGGTGCCCGTGCGATGCTCTCAACGACGTGTCTACAGGCTTACGGCAAGTAAAAAAATCGTACGATGCATTTTTTGTTTAACTCCGCATTTAACATTTTGTTGACATCGTACGGCGAGGAAAAATGCAACGGTGACCACACGATAGCCACGGCACCCTTGCGGGCGCTGCAAGATTCCCGCAAGAATTCACCTAAAAGTGGCATCGTACTGGCGCCGTATCCCAAATTGAAGCATTTGTGACCTAAGCATTAGTCATCATGCTTGAGGGAAATATAAAAAAAAAGTAGGTCGGAGGGGGGCATGTGACTCCCGATCGCCCACGCATCCTTCGATCTATACTCCGCAAAAAAAGAAACTGGACACTTGTATGAGTTGAAATATTTCATATTAATGTACGATAAAGTGTACATGATCATATATCAAATTAAGGGAATTTAGTCCTCTACATGCAGGGTATAACTTAAAGGTGTAATCGTTCATGCATGAAATGCCATGGTCAATTAACACTAGCAAGGTCTGTTTTCAAAAATAGCAAAACAATGGAGGACCACACCATTCGACTGAAATGATAGTAAGCGTTTCACTTAAAACAAGATGAGCGGGGCAAGTAAATTATGACATTATTCAACTTTATTGTTATGAACTAACTCTGGAAATACAAATTTGTCAATAAAACTGGGCCAGGTTATGAGAGCATTACCATACTGGTCTGTATTACAGGCATGAAGCTTGTCTATTTCATGTGTCCCCTGCAATTTTAACCATATTTACCTAGAGAAATGTCATGTTAAAGACTACCCAACTGTTTGACCAAGTGTGACTTCAGGTTTTGAAGATCTTTGGACTACGGTAGAATTCTTGAGAAGAATTTATACCATTTTCATGCTGAAATAAGGGCACAAACTGTGGTTTTGACTAATAAAGTTTTGCCATGGACTTCCCCATTTTGTTACTTTTGTATGAAAATAACACCTATAACGTTCACAATTTGTCTTCATTTATACTCTTTATTGAGATGAAGATAGAAAAGGTCACATTTGTAATGACAAATTATGCCATCTCATTAATATAGCGTTTTAAATTATGCTTATCAACATTTATTGAGTGAATGTTCCATTTTTGCTATTTTTGAAAACAGACCTTGGTGTGGTTAATTGACCGTGACAAGTCATGCATGAATGATTTCATCTGGATTTCATGCGAATATTGAAGAGGGTAATTTTATCTTTAATTTGATATACAATATCATATATTTTATCGTTAATGAATACGAAATATTTGGTCTTATACAAGTGTCCAGTTTCTTTTTTTGCGGAGTATATAAACATTATTTGTATGTTTCACAACTCTTTGCATATCGTATTGTAATGATATGATGTATGTCATTATAACTAGAAAACATTTCCATCCAACTATGTATTATAATTTTCTGGATGTGTCTCTATTGAAAATAACGACACATTCTTGTACTATATAGAGATTGTAAATATGTCAGTTTAGATCGCCATTATGAGGTTAAACTTTCTCGATAGTTAAAATAGGTATTTGACAAGTTTGATATAATACATCAAACTTATAATAACCGTTATTGTACATAATCTGTAAAGTGCATAGAGAAAATGTTATTATATTATTATGCACTGTATAATAATTGTATACTTTGTATTCATCATTCCATTCATCATTCCATTTGCTGTATAATAATTGTAATATTATTATTATCATAGTGGTGTATAACCAGGAATATTAAATTCCGTCAAACATATGTTCGCTAAAACAAATCACGTGTTCCTCTGATTCATCATTCCATTCGTTTTAAAGGATTTCATGACATTGTCCCAAATTGTTAGATACAAAAGTCTTATTAGACTGTCTCCATCATGCTCATGGATGTGTGTGAATAGTTGCCCCCCCCCCCCCAAAAAAAAAAAAGAAAAAAGTATGCCATATAATAACGATTATAATAATTATCATTATCATTAATAATGTAGTAGTAACTAGTACATGTAGTAGTCGACTACTACTACGATAATAGTATTACTAATACATGTTAATTATGATTAAAGGGGTAGTATAATTTTGGTCAAACAGAATTGTTGCTATCAATGATGCCTGTATGGTAGTATATAACATATTATAAACGGTAACGTAACAGAGCTGTTTCAAGAGGTCATAAAAAAATGTGAATGTGATGTTTGGTTAAAATGATTATTCAATAAAAAGATCATCAAAACCAATTAAAAAAAACATTTTGGTATATTTTCCAAAATGTGTAGAATTTGAGTTGGTCACCAACAGTTATTCCAATCGGATATATTTATGAATATTGCAGCCGTTTCTGAACCGATTTTGATCAACAAAGTTGATTCTAAATGTTGCTTGTAGGACTAACAACAGTCCTTTCTAGGACTACCAATTGTCCTTTTTAGGACTCTCCTAGAAAAAATACCAACAGTCCTTTTCAGGACTATCCCAACAGTCCTTTATAGGACTACCAACAGCCCTTTCTAGGACAATCAACAGTCCTTTCTAGGACTACCAACAGTTCTTTTTAGAACTCTCCTAGAAAGAATACCAACAGTTCTTTTCAGAACTACACCAACAGTCCTTTCTAGGACTACCATAGTCCTTTTCAGGGCTTACCAATCCACCCATCTCACATGGTGTACCCGTAAACCACACGTATTAAAGTTGATTCTGTCTTTAAAATTGTGTGCTCTCTCAAATTTTACACTTAGTTGTTCATTACCTCAAACAAATAGTATTCAAAGCGCCCTTTAAACCAAAACTAAAATCCCCCTTCAAAATTATACATGTAGCAATTAATCACTCATGCAGATATAACTATCAACAATAATAAACCTAGGGTATATCTTCATTATCGTTATAATCATTGCACTTGATAGTAAACTCAAACAATTGACACTCATCGTGCAATCGCACACTCGCAAGCAAATACAAACATTCATTATAAAAACATTCAGATCACATACATATATTTATCACAAAAAAGCTACAGACAAATATTCCCTCATTGTCCAAAAAACAGTTACAGGCACATACAAAGTCATGTTCTAAGTGGCTCATCACAAACTCGTGTCCTAATGCATGTATTGGAAATGCCACATGCCATGTCCCAATTCAAAATTCTAACACAATGTCCAATGTCTTTTTGCTTTAAAAAATGTTTATTAAAATATATATGTTTAATGATAAGTTCAAAATAGTTCAAAGTTCAATAATATATGTATTATACATGTATACATACTTAGATGCAAAACAAGTATGCACCTGCAACAATACACTTGAAACATTTCTTCAAATAAGTAAAACAAAAAATACATATACATCTATACATTGATTGTCATCTCATTTCCAGGACAGGTCAAATTTTAGGAAAGACAGTTTTATCATAATCCATTATGAAGATATTTGATTGATAAAATCACAAAATGCTTTCATAACATATTTCACTCAAATTTCTATATCAAGGCTTAGTTGGTAGAGCATAGTATGCCATGTGTCATTAACGAGGATGTACTGGTTTCAAACCCTGGCCAGGTCATTCTATAATGGTACATTATCAGCAAATCTAGCTTTCTAGATTGGCAATCGTCATACAGTGCAACTGAGTGCATAGAATGGAATAACGTGTTAATTGCTGGTTGAGAAATAGTCATCAATATAGTGGCTACAAGAGCTTCAGTGACATATTTGACAACATTTAAAATGAACCTACTAAAAAGTAAACCAAAGAACCATAGTCCAAAATTGTTATATAAAACGGATATTGTCCAACATTTCTAATTTATGATCAAATATGAATTACTTAGTACATCATGTAAATAGTTTTAGAGGTTGAATTTGATTGGTATGGTCGAGAGATGAATATCCATCTAACCGTAAGACAATGGGCAATATAAACATATATGTTAGCCATCAAAACCACCATTGTGAACTCCAACAAAACAAAAACAATTATAATTGATATACATCCTTTGAGTTTAGGAAAATTGAATTTCTTTTTACAAAAGAAACTTGAAAATTCATACATGATGTCAAAATCACCAAGTCTAAAGTTAAATAACAGTAAGTATAATGCTTGTTAGTTACTTCCACCAAGTATTCAACAATATCACACACAAAAAGGAAAGGTTTTGCATAGGAAATTTGAAAATATTAAGAAAGGTATGGTCATATCTATTATCAAGAAAGATAATAAACATTTAACCAGAACATCAATGACGTAGCGCTCATCCGCCATCTCGCAACATCAAATATCGCAAATTTCATGTGGTACACTTTTCAACTGGTCCAAAAATAAAAATTTGATGCCCTGGAAGGGACATAACATTTTTTTTTTTTTTAAATAGAGTGAAAAGAATATAAATTTGACGCCCCGGAAGGGACATGGGGGGAAAAAAAAAATAAATAAAAAAAAATAAATAAATTAAAAAAAATTTAAAAAAATAAATAAATTAAAAAATGTCAAATTACCATTATTAATGAATGGAGAACAATTTCAAAATTCTGTGTAGAAGTTTAGTGTACCAAAGTTAGCTTTATCAGATAAAGCAAACCAAATCAAAATCGGTCGATAAATGAAGAAGAAGCATTTTTTGTGATTTCGAATAAATTTGCATAAATTACCATAGATAATGAATTTCATGATTCTGTGTAGAAGTTTTAAATCCCCCTCCTAGCCCTATCTTATGAAACCTAGCCCTATTAGATAAACCAAACAGAATGAAAATCGGTCAAGAAATGACGGAGAAGCAATTTTTGTTATTTTTGGAATAAATTGGCATAAATTACCATAATTAATTAATGGAGAAAAATTTCAAAATTCTGTGTAGAAGTTTAGTGTACCAAAGTTAGCTCTACCAGATAAAGCAAACCAAATCAATATCGGTCGAGAAATGAAGGAGAAGAAGCATTTTTTGTGATTTCTGGAATAAATTTGCATAAATTACCATAATTAACTAATGGAGAAAAATTTCAAAATTCTGTGTAGAAGTTTAGTGAACCAAAGTTAGCTCTACCAGATAAAGCAAACCAAATCAAAATCGGTCGAGAAATGAAGGAGAAGAAGCATTTTTTGTGATTTCTGGAATAAATTTGCATAAATTACCATAATTAATTAATGGAGAAAATTTTCAAAATTCTGTGTAGAAGTTTAGTGTACCAAAGTTAGCTCTACCAGATAAAGCAAACCAAATCAAAATCGGTCAAGAAATGAAGGAGAAGAAGAATTTTTTGTGATTTCAAATAAATTTGCATAAATTACCATAGATAATGAATTTCACGATTCTGTGTAGAAGTTTTAAATCCCCCTCCTAGCCCTATCTTATGAAACAATCGGAATCAAAATCGGTTGAAAAATAACGAAGAAGAAGCATTTTGAAAACTGTGGACGGACGGAGGGACGGAAGACGGACGCCACGCCATGGCATAAGCTCATCGGGCCCTTCGGGCCGGATGAGCTAAAAATCAAAGATAGATTGTCATTGCTTGACAATTAAGGCATAAACCCAAACCCCCTAGAGTAGATTACACCTTCACACATGATATGTAAGCACAAAATCTTCAAAGAAATAAATGTATACAAAGTGTAAGCTCGTGTACATTGTAGTATAACTTCCAAAAATATAAACTTTAAGTGTGATGCCTTATCTAGAAAGCATAGAAAGAGTGTCAATTTAGTTACAATAAGCAGCAGGAGTGTCGTATTGTGACAGACATGGCGCTATATAAATCGCCACTATTATTCAGTTATTATTACTGGAGTACTATACCTTTTTTACGGAAGACATTAAAGTGGCATTAAATACCATGTAATAACTCTGATCACACACATCTTAGAGCTGCAGCTGTACACACTATAAAAAGTAAAATGCTCAAATGGAAATGCCATAAAGGTGGTTACATGCATAAAAAGGGTAACATTTTGGAAGATAGTCTAGTCATTCCGTGTCAATTCAACCAATCGATAACACCTTACCTTCTTAAATTTTGTTCATATTTGGTTTTTAGGGTTATTTTGGCTGAAAAGGCCAAAATTTCAAATATGAGCGCAATCGGACGTACGGTTTTCGCGTTACGACACGCCCATTTTTACCGATTTTCGCTAAAACGGCCGCGCCCGGCAATACGAAAACAACCATATCTCTGTAACCCCTGGGCCAAATATGTTGAAATTGGTGCCTATGGAAAGCTAATTTCATGAGGAATACATTTTTAAAGTCATTCTTTATGTAGGAGCAACTTAAAATGTATTGACCTTTTGACCTTTACTTTGACCTTGTGGGACAGGTGGCGCGAAGATTATTTTCGTAAAAAATCGTACCCCTACATGTTTTCTACATAATATCAACAAATTAGAGTTATATTTTTCTTTGTTTGCTTGCTATATCTTCTCAAAGTACAGGTGTTCAGTGCAAATAATGTATTTGTATACAATGTATACGTATTGTTATCATACAGTATGGTTATGCATACAATGTGTGGATACCAAACTATATTTTTTTCTTTGTCTGTCTCTCTCTCTCTCTATATATATAACTCTAATTTTTTGATATTATGTAGAAAACATGTAGGGGTACGATTTTTTATGAAAATAATCTTCGCGCCACCTGTCCCACAAGGTCAAATTCAAGGTCAAAGTAAAGGTGAAAAGGTCAATACATTTCAAGTTGCTCCTACTTAAAAAATGACTTTAAAAATGGATTCCTCATGAAATTAGCTTTCCATAGGCACCAATTTCAACATATTTGGCCCAGGGGTTACAGAGATATTGTCGTTTTCGACAAAGAAAAAATTCTAGTTTGGTATCCACACATTGTATGCATAAACATACTGTATGATACATACAATACGTATACATTGTATACAAATACATTATTTGCACTGAACACCTGTACTTGAGAAGATATAGCAAGCAAACAAAGAAAAATATAACTCTAATTTTTTTATATTATGTAGAAAACATGTAGGGGTACGATTTTTTACGAAAATAATCTTCGCGCCACCTATCCCACAAGGTCAAATTCAAGGTCAAAGTAAAGGTCAAAAGGTCAATACATTTTAAGTTGCTCCTACATAAATAATGACCTTAAAAATGGATTCCTCGTGAAATTAGCTTTCCATAGACACCAATTTCAACATATTTGGCCCAGGGGTTACAGAGATATGGTCGTTTTCATATTGCCGGGCGCGGCCGTTTTAGCGAAAATCAGTAAAAATGGGCGTGTCGTAACGCGAAAACCGTACGTCCGATTGCGCTCATATTTGAAATTTCGGGTTTTTCAGCCAAAATAACCCTAAAAACCAAATATGAGCAAAATTGAAGAAGGTAAGGTGTGAATTTCCATTTTTTTTTGGTTGACTTGACACGGAATGAGAAAACATTAAACAGAAATTGGAAATTTAACAATAGCAGTATTTATTATGTTTTAAAAATTCATACATTTACACCTTCTTTCATTACAGACATGAACAGGAGAAGTGCACCTTATTTCAGAGGAAACGTCAGAAACACAAATATGACCTTACACCACAAAACGACCGTTATGTCGCTGTGGTAGTTTCTCTTTTATTAACTAAAATAGTCAAATTTTGTTCAAAATATGAGATTTAGGATTTTGGTATTTCCTAAATAAGCATATCTTAATCTACCTTCTGGGAAATTTTGAGCTTCAGAAATCATGTTTAAATATTAATTTTTCATTTAATAAATGTGATCTTATTACAGCCCATGAATAGACACAGATCTTGTAAGCGGCCCGTTTCTCCCTTATTTTAAAAATGCATCAGCCATATTCCATATATCTTTGGCATTCATTTTGAAAGGGGTGGCTTCCTTCAAATATGACAAATTATATACCATTTTAAAGGTAATGGCTTGACAATCAGCAAAATCAGTTTTTCCGACTTATTGGTCGTTTTGTGGTGTAAGGTCACAAATATGCAATATCCTTCAAAATAGTATAAACTCATGTTTGAGTAATCTTAGTATCTAAGTATGTTTCTACTAGTTAGGAAAAAGCCTCTTCATCTATGTATTTAAAAAAACAAGTGTCAGGTCTTGTTGGATTTCTTGTGCAATGTTTGTAAACAAAAATCTTGCAACGTTGATTATTTTAGTATGGTTTCTAGGACAGAAATAATAGATTTAAAAGTAATTAGGTTGGGATTGTTATGGCTGATCAATACTTAATAAACCTAAAACACTGACATCTCATCATTTTGTAGCACATACAGTTTTATGAAAGATACTGGTAGAGTCTTAGAGAAGACATAATGTTGGAATATATTCATAATTTGCATAGAGCATCACACTTGTTAAAACAATAATTGAGCAATCATAAATTGATAGAAATATCTCAATACACAAAAATGTTAGTACTGTTTTACTTTCATAGATTATTATAAAGGTTTAGAGAATCAAGTAGGAGATGCAACTGTTCCTTGATTCCAGATTCTTCACATCGCAAGCATTGTAGTAGGCCTACATTGTCAAGTCAATACCATCAACTCATTTCTAAACACTGTCAAATCATACAACTTTCTAGAAATATCTCAATATATGATAGTTTTAGTACCGTTTTACTTTTAAAGATAATTCAATTTTCATAAATCAAGTAGGTTTTGCAGCAACTGCAGGAATATTCCTAGTTTCCAAATACCTCTTCACATTGCAACCATTGTAGTACATCGTTGTGTCCATGCCATGCACTATATACACTGAGAAATCCTAAAACTTTCTGGAAATCATCTCAATTCATGATCTAGCATGATTGATAATGTTAGTACTGTTTTAGAGTTGATAAAATTACATAATCAAGTAGGAATCGAGGCAACTGCACCAGCACTTCTCGACTCTAAAAACCTCCTTTTCACATCGCACGCATTGTAGTACATTGTCGTGTCGATACCATCCACACATCGGACCACTCGCGCCTGGACGACCATCTCGTCTGTGGTTGCCATGGGTGACGGGAACTCCCCGATAAACTGGAACATGGATCCGATCCTGGACTGGAAGGGTTCAATAAACTTTGTGCTGATGGAGAGTTGGTTGGTGGAGTTGCGCTCAGACGCGGTGATGATGGCAAGCTGTGAAACGGCATCATATTTTGTAAGCCTGAGAGTGAAAAGAAAGAAAGGAGAAAAATATGCAAATGAATAACAATATATTGATTGAATAGTTTTTACATACCATCTCAAAAGTACAATATTTAAGCTTTTGACTTTTGCCTACTGCATCATACTTTGTCTTCTTGGCTTTCTTGCACACAAAACAAATAAACAAGGATGCAAATTAATCCATTTTTAAAAATCTTTCTTTCTCTTCTTCAAACTTCAACTTAAATTTGACTTCGAGACAGGAAATAAAACAAATTAAAATTCACATAACTCATTAAAGTGATACCTGTAAAGTCTCAGATATTGCACAAAATGACATTTGAGACTTCAATCCTATATCAATATCATTGTAAAATACAATTGAAAGATTTGTGAAAGTTTGAAAGAAAACGAACACTGTTTACCTAGTGAAAAAAACGAATATTGAGTTCATATTTTATCACCGAATACTGATGGTCTGCCATACTTTTGTCGCAGTAATGAATGATTCGTTTGAGATATTCGCACCCGTGTATTTTTACACACATAGTACTACATAATTCATGGAATTTGAACTCGCTCGGCTCAAAGTTCAATCTCCGGAATGTTCTCACGGGTGCTGCATGCGGACGTTCTCAGCTAAGACAATTGTACTTTTTTTCAATTGCGTTGATTAACGCTTTAGAAATAATGATTTTCATTGATAATTATCTTCATACTAAATTGACATTTGAAAAAATCAAACCCTATTTTATTCTTCTCTTACCATAAGCTAAACAACACGGTAGAAGATAAACGAGGAAGCTCCAAGTAATTTTCGTGGATTTGGACACTTTACAGGTATGACTTTAACTGTACTCTCTTGTAAAGCCCACCGCACACTACACGATCCAAGTCCGATCCGACGAACAACTGAGTATCTGAACTAAAGCCATGCGTGCGTATTACATGCAAGTAGTATTGTTCAGGGGCAGGTCCAAGCTAATGTCCCCCTTGATGGTGAAATTTCATCTTCATGTTAGCATATCAAGTTTGGTATCATTTAAAAGCTAATAGTCTGAGGTTCAGATTTTTAGTGTGGAAATTTGCATAATCTGCATATTTAACGAGTAGGGGTCATCTTATTTGCATATTTCAAATATAAGTGTGACGTACGGGACATTACATTTTTATTTCTAATATTTTTTTAATCAATGAAGCATTACTTTCATATATGGGGACTAGTAAAACTAATTACTAGCAATAGTTGACCAAATTTTTAAGTTTCAAAATTAATTGATTAAATGCTAATTAGGGCGTGTCCAAAATGCTTTGTCCCGTACGTCACAAAAATGCGCACATTTTTAAATATTTTAGTATGAAACAGTTGATTTTTTTCTTTCATATTCTGTGAAGTTCTAATTTATCATACTCCTGACCTGCTAGCCAAGTTTGATGAAAAAAACATGTTTCGTTTTGATTTTATTAGCTATTTAACAAATGTGACGTACGGGACAAAAGTGTGACGTTCGGGACATTTTCAGTGTTAAAGCAATGGCAAGGCAGGTACAAATTATTTGTTTGTGTTTTAACCGTTGATCATCAGAAGAATACATGCTTAGATGCTCTCCAGAAGTTCAGAATAGATAGGTCTTACCCACCCCTACAAGACAAGGGGTTAACAGCATGCTGCATTAACCCCTTACTCCATTGCCTGGTAAAAAAGCCTGATAGTCAGCTGCCCTCATTGTCCCAGTAAACACTGGGGAAATCCCCTGTCTGCCTAGCCTTAAACTAGATGTTTTTCACACTATCAATTTGATGCTGTGTTATGGCTGTAATAGCATAATATGGCTTTGTTCAACAAACCATTATAGCATGTCTTCATTCTAAAGAATTCTTACAAACTGTGAACTATCTATAAGATTAACATGGTCATGATTGAATGAAGGCTTCATTGAATCATGATCATGTTAATCTTATAATAGAATCAAAGCTGGCTGTAAAGATTAAAGAATTCTTTATAGTCACAGATTGACCTACATTCTTTGTTACGTTTATACAAAAGCTAAACCAGGGCCTATGGCCAGGCAGTCAATTCACACATTCACAGACAATGGACACAGATGTAAGATCCTTTCAATCACCTTGTCATTGAAGTTTTTTTTACCACTGTTCTGCAGTTTCAGTAGGAATTTAAGAATGTTACTGGGCATAAGCCTAAACATGTAAACAACTGGTCTACTTTTGCATTTAGAGGGCAGTACAGCTCTGGCACAGATAACCAGATTGGATCAGATCCATTGCAATATTTCTAAAGATCACAATTCTCAAATAGGAATTAAAAGTACTTTTTACATCAGAAGGCTCAATGTAAGTTTCAAATTGTGTTTAATTCTACCCTCCTACTATCCACAGTTGATTAATTTGGTGAGATAATACTTTATTATAGCTAGAGATAGTTTTACATTTTTGGTAAATCTCACAAATTTGTTTACTGTGCTTTCTATATGGCATTGGTCTTAGGGTGGGTCTTACCTTCAGGAGCCATCTCTAAAAAGAATTCATGTTTTCCATTTCGTACTTTGTGATATGCTCTATATTTTCATGAAAATATGTCTTGAGGGGGAAATTTGAATTATCTTAAAATTACATTTAATTAATCATCTAAAATACTAGACAATCAATTTAAGTAGGGATATTGCATGTGAATGAAGGAGAGACAGTAGTACAGTGGTTAAGTACACCAAGACCTTCCAAACAGGTTAAAAAACTGTAAGAAAGTGCTTAAAAG
Organism: Echinarachnius parma; assembly: GCA_037951105.1. Classification (NCBI taxonomy): domain Eukaryota; kingdom Metazoa; phylum Echinodermata; class Echinoidea; order Clypeasteroida; family Echinarachniidae; genus Echinarachnius; species Echinarachnius parma. Next base: position 14,407 of record JBAMJV010005160.1, read on the forward strand.
GCACAAAATATAATCCCTTATTCTTCTGAATAGTCCCATGTATGGGATTTCATGTAAGTTGCCCCATTTTCAATGATTCTGTTTAATTTACTCATATTAATCTCTTTTTTGGCAAATTTAAAAGTAGTTTACATCACAAGAATGTAACCTACACATATTGGTGCCAGATAAAATAATTTTTGTTAATTATTAATTAGATATTAATTAGCTTAATTAATTAACATTTTTTTAAAGTCGTATCGTAATTTTTTGTAGAAGTATTTCATTTTTTTTCTTCATTAGAATATTAGATTTATACAATAAGGACAAATATATTGCAAAATAAAATGAAAGATTATGAAATTAAAATAAAAAAATTACATAGTTTTAGTGAGGAAAAAATGTCCCGTACGTCACATGTCCCGTACGTCACACGCATACCTATTATCTTTCATTAATTATCGTGGGAAAAAAGTTTGTGAATTAATTAATTTTTTGGTAGTGTGTACTTGAATGTTTACTGAATGCATATATTACGAATTAGTTAGTATTAGCCCTGTAGTTTCAGAGCATTTTCATGATACATAATTTTCCCAAAAAGTCAACATTTCTCTGGTCCCGTATGTCACGCTGCATATTAATTAGCATAATTAAATATTAACAAGCGTTTTTAATTTTTTTTTTTGCATTTTAGGAAGGGAATGCAAGTAGCTTCCCAAAGCACAAAAAATATTCCAAATCATAGCTTCTTCCTCCGAGTAATAATCAATTAAAAGCTGTGAATGTCCCGTACGTCACAAGTCAAATAGCTTGGACCTGCCCTCAGATACTCAATCGTTCGTCGGATCGGGTCGGATCGTATAGTGTGCGGTGGGCATTACACTTTTAACCCTAACCCTAACCCTAACCCTAACAGCCAAACTTCCAAAGGCAGGAAAGTTAGGGAAAATACCCCCCCCCCCCCCAAAAAAAACACAAAAAAACAACAACAAACAAAACAAAACAAAAAAGGACACACTACCAGATCATAAACAAGAATTTCTAGTCAATGAATGGTGAAAGGAGACTTATCATTATATACAGTCACATATAATGCTGTTAGGTAAACAAAAAATCCCGGCCCGTTCTCGGATCGTTAGAATTCTATATCGCTAACGAGATCTCGGATCGGATCGGATCTCGGAGAAAAAAAAATATTGCAATTTGCTCTGAAAAAATGCAGCGTTGTAGACTCATCTTTCTTGTTTTATATGGCAAAAATATTAATAATAATGACGTTTCGAGGCATGTACATATCAATTTTTACGGAAAAATAATATTCAGATTATTCAGAGTTTCGCAAGAAAAGTATTTTTTCGATGGTTTGTTCGGCATCGCACCACACGTTTCACAGAAACTCAACCCGCCAATCGCGTGGAAAACCGCGCTTGTGAGCCACTGCCGGGCCACTGCCCTCAAAAATCGGCTATAAATTACCCTTTTAGGGAACCACACAATTCTGGTAATCTACTTACATGATAACATGGCATCTGAAAGCCGAACAGAATACCAAATAACCCCCCAAATCAAAGACAAAACTGCTGAATTATCGATATATTTCCAAAGAAAAAAATCGGATTACGGACGGCTAGGCCTCGAGAGAACTCCAATGAGTTAGCTAGCTATAGCTTGCATGCACATGCAACAAGTTATTAGGCGTTAATTTGGTCGTATTACTTTGCGTGTGTTATGGTGAACGTTTTTTCTTACGCGAGATCCCTCCGAGATCCATCCGCCGAAAATTGGGGAATTCCCGGCGGCGGATCTATATCTGCACACACAATTATACAAGCAAACGGGAGCGGTGTAGTAATTTTTTATCGATATTTTGCACAATTGTTTTCATTGTTTAGGGGCATATTTTTGTTTCCGCCCAGCTATCAAACGCCAAGAAATCATGTAAGTAGAATATCAGAACATTTTTAAATGTGCAAATGACAATAAAACGTATTCAGAGCCACATTTTGAATACACTGGCTTATTAGCTTGATCATACAGACATCCAACAGACGTCTCCCCTCGAGTATCGGCGTAACTTTGATTGCACATCTGTCCACAACATCGTTCAAATGACTAGCAATTTCGCGCATCCTGTTCAATTTTCGACTGCAAAACGAACTGACGAACCAAGAATTTCTCCAAAATAACCACTGATAAAGTAAACAATATTGATTTCCCCATTTCTTATTTAAATTACACTACTTAATGGACTGTCAAACATACACATGTTCAATTATCACTGGAGAAAATGGGTCGGCAAAATCTTCCGATATTTTCTACGGAGAAAAAATATTTCTCGGATCCGTCTCGGAATCGGCTCGGAAGCCATTACCGCCGGGATCTCGGATCGGATCCGGATCGGATAACAGCATTAGTCACATAGCATATGGAAAGCTACAAAGGGCTAGTGATTTACGTGTTAAACGTAGCTAGTGCAATGCCATGGCGAATGTAAGAGCAAATCAACATAAAATAACATGACACTAACATGATTTTGTGCAGGTGGGACTGGCAAAATATACTACCGCGGAATCCAATCCCGTCGGGTCGCCACTGTTCACTGGGCGGCCAGCGTCGGCGAAAACGGTTGGAACATTCCGCTTAATTACACGTAAATACGTCAACATTTACACCGTAAAAACTTACTTTCCCATTACTCTCACGCATTTCCCCGACATCTGTGCAGGTCCCATGTCGAATATTTCACTCAGGCGAAGGATCTCACCATGGGGTGGTAAATTACTAGCCATTTTTAAAAGTTATTCTATGCTTTTATTTTTTCCAAAACCACCTCCGTCGATCAGTAATTTGTATGGTAGGTGTACTACACATCGGCACTGTTTTTAATATCGGCACACCGCGTAATATTTGTTTTTGCGCGTGTTGTGAAAAATCGCGCGTCGAAATTTTGAGGAGAAATAATGCGTAGATCGTCCGCTACGAGTAAATTTGTGAAATTATGCCAATAAAATTAGCATCGCACAAGAAATTTGGAGTTGCGTGCATTGTCAACGAGAGTTGAGGGGGTGCCGGTATTAAAAACACTTCGAACTTGTGAAGCCGAAAAACCACGCGCGCGTTCGAAGGCGCTATCTCAAAATATAATTAATACATCACAAATCTGATCATCGCATCGGAATCTGCACTATTTTCTCAATGTGTGAGTACAATTTCAAGAAATGTGTACAATTTTTAAGTCTTAAACTGTCGGAAATGTGTTAGTGTGCCGATGCGGGGGTTACTCAATCATAGTGTGATTGAGTAACCCCCACATCGGCACCCTAAGACATTTTCGACAGTTTAAGACTTTACAATTTTACACATTTCTTGAAATTGTACTCACACATTGAGAAAATAGTGCAGATTCCGATGCGATGCTCAGATTTGCGATGTATGCATTACATTTTGAGATAGCGCCTTCGAACGCGCGCGTGGTTTTTTGGCTTCCCGGATTCGAAGTGTTTTTAATACCGGCACCCCCTCAACACTCGTTGACAACGCACGCAACTCCAAATTTCTTGTGTGATGTTAGTATTATTACACAAATTTCACAAAAATACTCGTAGCGGACTATAAACGCATTATTTCTCCTCCAAATTTCGACCAGTGCAGTTTCTAAGGGTAGCGCGCATAATCACACGCGCGATTTTTCACAACACGCGCAAAAACAAATATTACGCGGTGTGCCGATATTAAAAACAGTGCCGATGTGTAGTACACCTATCATGTGTGGTGTGCAATTAATTATTAATTATACTGCATGCATAGCGCATGAATTCGAAATGCACTGAAAAAAGTTTGCGAAGTTGCAAAACTATTACGTAATACCCCAGATAACAATGCTACGTTGGCCCATCGTTGGCCCAATGTAGGCGGTCATGTTGGGCCAACGTCAAAACGTGACGTTTTGCCCACGTCATTCTTGCCGCTGGGCCCTCGTCGGCCCAACCCCCATAAGCCAACGTCAATTGCCAATGTTGCGCCAACGTTTGCCCAACCTTTTTATTTTGCTATTTCTGACGTCAAGCCAACATTGAGCCGACTAAACCCCAACGTTCATACGACTATATAAGTGAACGTTGGCCCTACGTTGGCTTGCCTACCGTCGTAATGCGGTTGTTTGTCAAACGTTAATACGACGTCAACTAGCCAACCAATATCCAACGTAGTAGGCGAAACGTTGGCCCAACGTTTGCTTTTCGACCATATAAATATGATTGTTCGTCTAACTATCACCCAACGTTGTTTCAACGTACATTTGCCGACCAGTTTGCCAACAGTCAACAGCCAACGTCGGCTTAACGTTGTTTTAACGTCAGCTCGCCGACTGCAAAAATATGGTTGTGAATTTACCGTAGGCCAACGTTGGCTAAACGTTGTTTTTCCAACCGCGACGGTGCCGACTATAGACTACGTTCCGCCAACGTCGCATTGTTATCTGGGACGTAGGTCTAGTAATCCACCGATCACGGGGTTTTGGGGACACGCCACACCCAAAAGCGGATTTACGAACGTTTCATCTCAGCATGACACTTATACAACTTCCTAAGGTATGTGAAGTTGGGAACAGTTGGATTTTAGCAAACGAAGAATTGTTGTTGCCAACAACAGTTATATGGAAAATCATTCCTCATGCTCATTCTAGTGCTGTATAGGGGACTTAGGGGTTATGTAAATCGTTAAGTAAAGTAAGGGATAACAGTCGCATCACCAAATGTATTCAACATGACTGTAGTTGTGTAAATCTTCAAGAATATTCTGGGGAAAAAAAAGGATATAATTATTGAGCTTTGTTCTGTGTGTGCAATGTGCATCTACCGGTATTCGTTATTGATCTGCTAGCTTGGTCTTGGTGTAAATTATACTGAAGTAAAGTTAAGTTACAATTAATTATATAGGCATGGTGCCATGGAGATTATTATTGTGTTCTTAGTATAATGTCAGGTATCTATAGCAGAAATATACACACTCAGTTTATAAAACACCAAGCACACATTACCTAATATCTCTATCAGCCTCAGGTGTTCTTTTGTATGTGTCTAATGAAAGCAATTATACGACTTGCTAATTTTGATCGTGAATAACTCAATACTTTTACATGATGATTTATGTTCAATAGCAGCACAGAAGATCAATAGCTCAAGAAATGTGTTGAGTGCGAGTAATGTTAAAGATAGATTTCAAAGTTTGGTTTAAACAAATCGCGCCCGTGTACAAAATTGAGAAGTTGTGTGCTAATTAATAAGTGTTATACATTTTGTTTTATATCATTAAACATGTACTTATTTTAGCCAACAATAATTCTTCATCATTATGGAAACTTGGATAAACAGGACTGGTGGAGCACACAAAGTAACCTCGTCATCATGATTCGAGGTCTACATAACAAAAACTGCTTCTATAGGTGGGTTGTTCCGGGTCGGTGCGCCGTCAACAGAGGGGGCTTTTGCAAACCACGAATTTGATTTTCTTATTTCTTTTATTTATTAGTCTTATGTTGGATTGTATGCTTTTCTTCAAAATTAAACTTTCCTTTATTATGTATTAAATAAAACAATGTGTTTTTGTTAATCATATGTTATACATATAATGTCATTTTATTATGTACGAGTATAGGCTACAGGTCCCACTAGAAAACAGTGCTTGATCATTGAATATGGGGCCACTCTGTTTAAAGAAGACTAAATACAAAAATAAATTAATGATTTTGCTGGTCCAAGCTCTCTAGTTTGTGGAAGATACCCGATATCACAAGGTAATTGTCATGGTCCCATTGTCACCTTCAGTGGCGTAGCTGGTCAGACCGATTGGGGGCACACCTTATGTATTTAGTTTTTTTTTGTAAATGCCCCCTTGTGTCTCCTATTGTTTTTGTCAAATTATTAGGGGGGCACCGTGCCCCTGCCCCTCCCCCCCCCCCCCCCCCGTCGCTACGCCACTGGTCACCTTTATAATAAGGTTATACTGACGACGGATAGTCAACCTATTTGAAACGTCGAGCCCCTCCTACCATCCACCCTCTCCTCGCAATACCAACAGTCCTTTCCAGGACTATTCCAACAGTCCTTTCTAGGACTAGCCAACCAACAGTCCTTTCTAGGACTACCAACTGTCCTTTTTAGGACTCTCCTAGAAAGAATACCAACAAAGGACTATCCCAACAGTCCTTTCTAGGACTAGCAACAGTCATTTCTAGGACTACCAACAGTCCTTTCTAGGACTACCAACAGTCCTTTCTAGGACTACCATAGTCCTTTTCAGGACTCACCAATCCACCCATCTCACATGGTGCAATTAAGAATAGACAAGAGTATTTAAAATCAAGCAGAATCAAGACAAAACAAACGCAAGGATTTATTCGTGTTAAACATAATTGTTTTCTTTTTTTTTTATTGTTCCAGTGTAAGAAACATTGAATCACTTTGTGTCATGAATAAGTCTAATTCCATACAGTCCAACAAACACAATTTTATCCTTTGAATTTTTAAACAACACTTTCTTGTACACATAAATGTTAAATCATTGCAAATACAAGCATTGATAAATGAGCCCTGCTATAAAGATATCATACAGAAATAATGGCAATATAAATACTATTAATTGCTAACTACAAAAGAAACCAAAGAAATACTAATGAAAAGTGCAAATATCTCTCATTTACTTGATAAAACATTACAACCTTTAAATAATTATAATGCTCACTATTCTTCAATAAAGAGAACTTAAATACTTGTTTATTGTTGCTGCTTTAAGCAGGCATAACTAATTTGAACGAGGTAAATGTATACTAAGAAATATTGACAAATATCTACAGAGATTGGAGAGAGAAAACCAATAACTTCCGTCGATTGACTATTTTCTTGTACTTCTATACAAATTAGAAATTTACCACTGAGGAAAAATAGGTGAAATGCATTTTATTAGTCATTTGAGATTATAAAGTGTGCGCTTTTGTTCTAAGGGTTTCATATATTTATAATAGTCTCATAAAACATACAAAGAAGTAATCATTCAAAATGATAAAGAAATATAAAGACAATTTTAGGAGGCTAGCCCCACCCCCTCCCCGAATCCAAATACATATCAATTAAGATAAAATAGTTACACATTTATTTATAACAAATTAATTACCCTTCAAGGTAAACTCAATCTCATAATCAAACCCATGATTCAATTTCATGTTCAGGCAAATCAAATGCTACGATAGCTACACTAAAATTACAAACCCATAAATTCTATTTATTAGATATATTATAACAAACACAACATTGGAATGTCAATCTAAAGCTAATTTCAACATGCGTACACAGTTGTGAATGTCATACTTCTCGATACATTTTAATGGAAATAGGCTATTGTCAGTTTTGTATTTAATACCCAAGTCCAGTTGAATAGATTTAGTTTTGTTCTTATGAACTCTTTCCTTGACGAATAAAAAATACACACTATCGTACCTAAAAAACAAACTGTTTAAATTTGTACCCTGACAAAAATAATGCTAGGATCGAAGGCTAGGCTACTTGTATACTGACTCTCTATAACAAATTATGTGAAGCTTATAAAAAACCTGCATCTAGAAAGACCACCTGACCACATGTTCAATTTGATCTATCACACAAGTCAGACACTTCGGGGCAACTCATAATAGTTCCCATACTGCTTATATTCTCATGTACGCCTGTTCTTGGAAGAGCATTTTGAGCAATTCCATTGCTTCAATCGTGAAAACAATTAGTTTGCTCTCCCCCCACAACTATTGCTGATGTTAACATAAAAAACAAATACAGGTATTTAATGAAGAGTGTATTGCAAATAACAATTCAAGTGTTTAATTACTACAATTACCTATAAAACCGTTTAAGGACAAGTTCCTGATTAGGAAAGTGTCGGAAGGCTGGATGGGAATATATTGGTATATTATGGTTCAACATTAAATTAGTATGGAAACAACATCATATTTGTGAAGGGTCCCTTACAAAACATCAACAACAACAAATTGAATCAAAACATTTTATATTTAGCTTCTGTTTGATATGCTAACAAATTCACCTGTACAACTCACCCAGGAAAGACCACACATGAATACCTCTGAATTACGTCGTCAACAAATGAACTCTATTCTCGGTTCTTTCAATTCATTGTTAAATACAAACTGTGAATTTTATAGACCTTTGTCAGAATTTTGATATTCCAATTGAATAGCAGCGTAAATTTGCAAAATCTAAGAAATATTGTTCTATAAACCTGTGCTTGGAAGTTAAAATATGTATTTTGAGTGGCAATCTTGGTAGTTTTCCAGTGTTTCCAGAGTAGAGTAAAATTCTTAACATGGTTTTGTAAAGAAATATGTGCAAATGTTCCCAGTTTTGCCAAAATAAAGTTATTTTACACTTGGTGCATTTTAACTCATTTTAATCTACATGTAGTTATTCTCATATTGAGTGACAAACATTAAATTGACAAAACCATTAGCCAAGAGGCTCTTACTTGAATCTCAAGTCTTACAGATATTTTGTTTTACATTACATACAAAAATGAAGATTTACAACTGAGCACTTTGGTCAATTTCTTTCACCATGTAACACATGCATCACATTGTTATAAAAGCCTTCTAATTTCTACTCATTCGAGTAGGTTGCTATGGGAAATCATGGTGATGACGATGGGTGAAACAAGCTTTGAAATTTTGGCCTAATCTAAGCGGCGCGCATGGTACCTTCCTTATTTTTCTGCATTTAACCCCTGGACTACGGGAACCAAGTGGATTGTGTACAAAGTCTATGGAGATTTCAGAATCTCAAAGGGAATGGGTTAAAAATGTTACGGTTCAGATTTTCACCACATAAATCTCCTTTTATACTACTGCAAACACGTTGACCAATTAGATTGGCCAATAGAGTTGAATTTTGTAGCTTTCCCAATACTGTTTATAGCTTTAATACGCCTAACTGGCCATCTTACAATTTATATAATATCATTGTTGGTAAATTCTACCTGTTATAATGTGACACATGTGCTACGATGGTGAGGAATAAATTAGACGTTAGGCAAGGGTTACAAGTCTCCATTTTTATGATAGTCTTCAGCGTGTTTATGGGACTTTTCTGTTGTCTCCTCCTCTTGTGTCCCATCTCCTGTTTCTGTAAAGGAAAGAACAACAAACAACAACAATTAAATAAAGTGTTGTAGTACTTTGGTTACAGTGGAACCTCATTATAAATAGCTTTGATATAACAAAACGATCTCATGTAAAGTTAAGATACATGTACCTGATTTAAGAAGGTAATTTTCATGTTCCTAAGGACCTCGTTATGAAGAGGTTCCACTGTATTTCCAAAAACAATAACCGACAACAAAGAACAGATAGTTATTGGTTAACGTATCTTCAGCATTCTTTTTCTATTTCACCTGAACAAATTGTAACGCATCAATGCACTGGTGTCTTTTTCATGGATAATATACTTTGAAAAGCATTTTCCTAAATATTGTATGCCACATTTGTATTTCAAACTAGGTTAATTTTTTTTAATGGGAATTCCTTTTATATCAGGAATCAAATAAAATGAGACATTCATTCTTGATAATTTTTCTTTAGTACAATCTTCAAAATTGTAGTTCATGATTTTCAAATGTAAGAATTATAATATAACCATTAAACGATAGCATTTTTACTATATTATAAATTTTCAGTGTTTTTTTCTTGTAATTTGCATGTCATTATGATGTTATCATTATAACAATATTGATGTAATTTAGGTATTGATAGACCTGATTATTAAAACAAATTAAAAGATTATTTCCCCATACCTTCTGCTGGAGCTTCTAATTGTAAAGGCTCTTCTAGTGTTTGCTCTCCCTCCCCCTGTGTGGCTTCAGTAGGCTCTTGTGTTTTCTGCTCTTCACCTCCTTCAAGTTCTAACGTCTCTGCATCACCTTCCTTTGTCTCGACATCACCTTCCTTCGTCTCAACATCACCTTCCTTTGTCTCTGCATCCCCTTCCTTTGTCTCAACATCACCTTCCTTCGTCTCTGCATCCCCTTCCTTAGTCTCTCCTGTCTCTTCGGGTGGAGGTATAACAACTGAACAAGAAACAAAGACAAACAATGTAATAATGTCACTTCACTGTCACAACATAAAACAAACTAAAAAGTTAAAAAGTAACAAATGAAAATGAAAAAACAAACAAAAAACATTACAACGTTGCTACAGTGGTTCACTGGATAACACCTGAAAATACATTGATTCCTGATCATTACATAACAAAATCTTGCATAATACTTTAATGTTAAAAATTTAGAGAATTCATAAAAACAAATATGTATACATTTTTCATAATGATAGTTATAATAATACATAGCACTAAGTGCAATATATCCATGGATATATCAATGCTCAAAACTTTGCATCATTCATAATTCTCCACCTTTTTCCTCGTCTTCCCTGTCTCCCTCTCCCGCTCCTCCGTTGGCCGCCTCCTCCTTCTCTCCATCCTCCGTCTCTGTTGCATTCGTCTTCGTCGTCGGCTTCTTCTTCTTCTTCTTGGGCTTATCTTCCTTCTTCTTCTTCGGTCTCGGTGTCCTCTTCGCCTTCCCGACCAGATACCGCACCTCCCGCTCCAGCGTGAGCAGCTTCTCCTCCGCGTCGCTAACGAGGAGCACCGGCTTCTCAGTAAGCGGCGTCCTCTCCTGCTCCTCCAGCTTCGTCGTGAACCAAGTGTTCGTGTCGTTGTACGCCTTCTCCAGAAGGTTGAATTCGGCTTCCGTGTAGAGGAGGTCCTCCCCGGTCATGTTCTTAGCGGCGAGCATGAAGTGGTAGGACGCGTTGAGCGCCCCCTTGGAGTTTTCGACGATTTCGGAGCGGCGCTTGTACTGTTCGACCCTGAACCCGAGGTCCTTGGTGAGTTTCTTGAGGGCTTTTAGTTTGTCCTTATAAGCCTGTGAGAGATGGTAAATATAAAAGTAAAATATTTTTATTGAATCATAACAAACAAACACGGAAAAAACACATTAATTTGAAATAAGAAATGACCACACCCAAAATGAAAAAAAAAAGCTTTTTGAACCATTGGCAATGTTTTTCAAGTTAATGAAATATTGATGATTTTGTGGAGAGACATAAAATCAGATATCATTTACATAGACCCATCATTTTATCCCGTTTAATATGCAAACAATAGACAACTGTAACTTCCCTAATACAAGATTCTTTCATGGAATAGTTTAACAAAGAAACCATTTAACATCTAACTCGGGTCATTTCATCTGCACAGTATCAAAAGCAGAAGTTGTCACTCTCACTGCTTAAAGCAATGTGTTCAAGTCTCAGTCCACATAGTAGACTGATAAAGATAAAGATTAATTTTCTCACCCGAGCCTCCACATCGGCATCCTGGTCGTACAGCCAGTCTGAGGCCTCGCTCAGCCTCGACCTGATCTCTTCCCGTTCTTCTTCCGTTGAACACTTCTCGTAGGTTTCGTCGTACAACTTGTCCTGCATGTCGAAGATGTACGCCTCCAGAGCATTGAGGGAGCGCTCACGTTCCTGCCTTTCCTCCTCCTTCTTCTTCAGTTCTCTCAGCCTGTTCACAAAAGTAGAAGAAAAGAAAAATTAGGGACAATTCGATCATTATGTTTGGCGCAGATTTATTCTCATTCTAAACACTTCTCGTAGGTTTCGTCATTTTATCTGTCCTGCATGTCAAAGATGTCACCTCCAGAGTATTGAGGGAGCACTCACGTTCCTGCCTCTCCTCCTCCTCCTTCTTCTTCAGTTCTCTCAGCCTGTCTACAAAAGTTGAAGAAAAGAAAAAATTAGGGACAATTCGATCATTATGTTTGGCGCAGATTTATTCTCATTCTAAACACTTCTCGTAGGTTTCGTCATACAGTCATACAGGACAATTTGTCCTGCATGTTGAAGATGTACGCCTCCAGAAAATTGAGGGCATGCTTGCGGTCCTGCCTGTCTTTTTCCTTCAATTCTCTCAGCCTGTTCACAAAGTCAAAGAAAATAAATAACCTTAAAAATCATGCTTTAATAATGGTGGTAAGATGTGAGCGAGACTACTATAAGTCATCAATATTGCTGCTAGGGCAGCGAATAAACACACACTCTCTATTTCCATGGGGATGGTATACATGTATCTTCTAGCGTCTTATACAGGTTATATTCAAAATCATTAATTTCTTTATCAAAACTATGATTTATAATGTAAAGTTAATCTCATACAAATGCTTGTTTTCATACTAACAGACATTTGCATTAGTATGAATACACTAATTCTTGATCAGACCCAACACACCCAAACCTACCAAGGTAAAACAAACCAATTTCCATATAATTTTAGCCCTTATTGATGGTATGACAACTTACTTGACTCTAGAGGTGTCGATTTCGGTATTTCCCTCCCGGGACTCGCGATAATTTTTCGGGCGAGTCACGGGTACCCGGAATTTACCCATTTGTTGATTTCGCTATCGGCGTGTCACGCCGCTGGGAAAACATGTTCATTCAAGTGACAAAAATGCAGCCTATTTATGACAAACTCGGGCGTTCAAAGAGGGAAAAAGGAAAGAAAAGAAAATGAGAGTGGGCAGATAACTTGGGCGTTCAAAAAGGGGACTTTTGCTTTTTTTTTCGGGATATCGAGTATCGATTTTTGCGCCCGGGACTCAACATTTTTCGGCGGGACCCGGGTACCCGTGACTCGTCAACAGCACTACTTGACTCTTGATGCTTTCTTGGTTTCCTTTGATGGGTTAGTTAGATCCAGATCCAGTACTCTCATCTCTACGGTGATGTTCTCTCTTTTAGCCACTATTTTTGGCTTCAATACAAATTACTCTGTGGGATAAGTGTGTGTAGGGATTGGGTGTGGATTTGTAATGCGTGTTCACACAACATATCACCATTTTAATTTTAGTTACGAGGAAGCGAGGTAGACAAGAAAACACAAGAGAAAAAGTAAATTCCCTTTTCGTATGTTTAATGGGTTATAAATAAATACATGTGTGCCGTTGCAACGGGATGAGAATATGGATGAATAAACGGGATTAGATATTGCACGAAGATACATTAAAATAAGCCTGACAATAAATAATCGCTTACAGTAAATGTTTGCTGAAGTCCGAAAATGCGGGTTTGATGAACGAAGGAAGGGGCTGCACGCGATGATGATGCGGAGACTTGGAAAGCGGAAACGCGACTTCGATGACGGGGTTGAAGAACCGCGAAGTGCGCGATGACGACGCTGATGAAGAAGTTGACGCTCGTGGGTCGCGGTCGAGACGAGAAACGAAGAAGATGATGCGGCGGTTGACGCGGAGACGGTGAGTCGCTCTACGGGTCGATGCCAAGGAAAGGTGAATACAAAAATCAGAGTCGGTGCCGAAGGAACAGTGAATCGTCCATTGTCGTAGGCCGACTAAGAAGATGCGTGAGCAGACCAGCTACGGTGAGTCGAGCTGTGAGGTGAGTACGCCAGAACTGCCCGGTGCGTATCGTGACGTGGAAGCTCCCAGTGGTGAATCAGTGGCACAAGACGGCGGTGATTATAACGTACCACTAGAAACTATCCAGTCCGCTAGGGGCGGCGTGAAAGGTGCTGTGACATGATGGAGATTCATGCCACAGAAGGGTCTCGACGGCGGAGAGAGAAAACTAGAGTTGATGTTGACTCAACGAGAGATGGTGATCGGAGTAAAGAAACTGGTGAAAGGCACGTGGAGTTGAAAAGCGCGGCTGGCGAAATGGTGAAGCGTGATTGGTTGAATGGGCGCACACGCGAAGAAAACATGAATATGTATGAGCCACGTGGTGGAAAATAACTGGAAAAGTACCGAGAGTAATAAACTGGAAATAACTGGATCGGCAAAAGCAGGTCGGGGTGAAGCAACATGTATGAGCGAAGTATGGGTCGCTACAGTACTCCCCTACCAGAGACGAAGCCGAAGAACAGATGAGGAACGATATAAATATCGACAAATATACAGGAAAATGGTGGCACTATTTATAAAGCGGGAGGCCGCCGCTGTTACAATAAAACAATCTAAGGTGGCACTATTTATAAAGCGGGAGGCCGCCGCTGTTACCTAGTACATGAATATGTATAGCGGACCAGAAAAGGTTACAAACATGGCATGTTATAAATCGGGCATGAAAGAATGCAATATAACAAGCATGGTAATGTAAATAGCAGTGCAGTCGCTATAATAAACAAACATGACATGGTATAAGAATGTATCGAAAATACGTGTATAAATGCAAGAGCATAAAAACATTCGATACATAATTGAGAGGAATGGTTTTGAAATGAGGCAAGTCCAAAAAGCAGGGAACATTAAATATCGTAAAACCAAGCTTCCAAGTATCACGTCGGGGTCACCAATGTGGGATAAGTGTGTGTGGGGATTGGGTGTGGATTTGTAATGCGTGTTCACACAACATATCACCATTTTAATTTTAGTTACGAGGAAGCGAGGTAGACAAGAAAACACAAGAGAAAAAGTAAATTCCCTTTTCGTATGTTTAATGGGTTATAAATAAATACATGTGTGCCGTTGCAACGGGATGAGAATATGGATGAATAAACGGGATTAGATATTGCACGAAGATACATTAAAATAAGCCTGACAATAAATAATCGCTTACAGTAAATGTTTGCTGAAGTCCGAAAATGCGGGTTTGATGAACGAAGGAAGGGGCTGCACGCGATGATGATGCGGAGACTTGGAAAGCGGAAACGCGACTTCGATGACGGGGTTGAAGAACCGCGAAGTGCGCGATGACGACGCTGATGAAGAAGTTGACGCTCGTGGGTCGCGGTCGAGACGAGAAACGAAGAAGATGATGCGGCGGTTGACGCGGAGACGGTGAGTCGCTCTACGGGTCGATGCCAAGGAAAGGTGAATACAAAAATCAGAGTCGGTGCCGAAGGAACAGTGAATCGTCCATTGTCGTAGGCCGACTAAGAAGATGCGTGAGCAGACCAGCTACGGTGAGTCGAGCTGTGAGGTGAGTACGCCAGAACTGCCCGGTGCGTATCGTGACGTGGAAGCTCCCAGTGGTGAATCAGTGGCACAAGACGGCGGTGATTATAACGTACCACTAGAAACTATCCAGTCCGCTAGGGGCGGCGTGAAAGGTGCTGTGACATGATGGAGATTCATGCCACAGAAGGGTCTCGACGGCGGAGAGAGAAAACTAGAGTTGATGTTGACTCAACGAGAGATGGTGATCGGAGTAAAGAAACTGGTGAAAGGCACGTGGAGTTGAAAAGCGCGGCTGGCGAAATGGTGATGCGTGATTGGTTGAATGGGCGCACACGCGAAGAAAACATGAATATGTATGAGCCACGTGGTGGAAAATAACTGGAAAAGTACCGAGAGTAATAAACTGGAAATAACTGGATCGGCAAAAGCAGGTCGGGGTGAAGCAACATGTATGAGCGAAGTATGGGTCGCTACAACTCCATTCCTAATTAGAACCATGATTTGGATCACAAACCATTTTGTTTTTAAATTGTCTTACTTGATTCTTGATGCCTTCTTAGCTTCTTTGGATGAGTCAGTTAGATCTAGGACCCTCATCTCAACAGTGATGTTCTCTCTTTTAGCAACTAATGTTGGCTTCAATAAAAAATTACTACATTCCTAATTAAAACCATGATTTGGATCACATCCAAATTCGGTGATGTTTTATCTTTTAGCCACTACCGTTGGCTTCAATACAAATTACTACATTCCTTATCAAAACCATGATTTGGATCACAAACCATTTTACTTCTATAATGACTTACTTAATTCTTGATGCCTTTCTGGTTTCCTTGGATGGGTCAGCTAGGTCCAGTACCTTCATCTCAGCGGTGATGTTCTCTTTCTTTTGTACAATCTTCGGCTTCACCTCCTTCTTCTCCTCCTTCTCTTCCTCCTTTGCATCTTTTGATTCTTCCGTCTTTTCTCCTTCCTTTGATTCTTCCTTCTTTTCTCCTTCTTCTGTTTTCTTTTCTTCATCACCAGTGCTTTCTGACTTCTAGAAAAGAGATTACACATGGATGTCAGTTAAAATCAAGAGTCTTCCATAATCCATTCTTCTTCTTCTTCTTCTCCTTCTCTTCGTCCTTTGCGTCTTTTGATTCTTCCTTATTTTCTCCTTCTTTTGATTTCTTCTCTTCTTCTCCAGTACTTTCTGATTTCTTGGAAATGAGATTATAAACGAACATAAATTAAGATGTTAATCTTCAATAATCCATTCTTCTTGTCCTTCCCTTCCTTTGAATCTTTCGATTCTTCCGTCTTCTCTTCTTCCTCCGTTTTCATCTCTCCATCTCTAGTACTTTCTGATTTCTTTAAAAAGGGAGATCACATATCAAATAAGATAAGTCTTCCCAGTTTCCATTTCTTTTTCTTATTCCATCCTTGTCTCTCCTTCCTTGTTTTCTTCAATTTTTCTCCAGTACTTCTGATTGACAGAAAAGCAGAATTCAGTTAGATATCAATTAAGATCATCTTCCATTCTTGTTCTCCTTATTCTCTTCTCCTAAAATTCAAACATTAGCCAATGGAATCCATACAATTAAATCCCCTCCCCTTAAAAAGTAAACACAATTTTACATATGATTTAAATTTAATACAAAATTAATTTCCTTCGCTCTTAATATTAATATTAACCTTTATTTTATTTTGTCATCCAAATATTCATCATACCTGTTCACTGTCAGCTTCTTTGTCTGCATCTCCTTCCTTCCCATCAGCACCTGCCTCTTCCTGTTCCTGTCCTGGGCTAGCCTCCTCCCCAGCCTTTTTCTCAGATTCAGAGTCTTGTTTCTCGGCTGTTGCATCATCCTCTGGCTTCACTCCCTCTGCTTCACCCTCTGGTTTCTCCGCCTGTAAAGTAATGTAAAAGAATGCTGATAAATACATTGATTGACAATTGTATGATAAATAAAATAAGTCAATGATTATACATTTTAATAAATGAACCAAATAGTCGTTCACTGAATCATTTACAGTCACCAACTGATGTTTGGTCATTCTGAATAAAGTCCACCCATCTGTGAGTCAATCAATCAATTACAACTGCTGCAGGGCACTATAGGATAACAGTGAAAGAACACTGAATGAGTTACCCTGGGTTTAAAAAAATGCTTTTCTTATTCTTCCTCGTCTTCATCACCATCATCATCATCACAGTCATCATCATTACCATCACCACCATCATCATTATCATTACTATCACCACCATCATCATCATTATTATAAATACGATAATTATTATTTTAATTATGATTATGATGATTATCATCACACTTTTTTCTAATCAATTTCATGGAAAACTACCAACCAACCAACTAGAACAGCAATAATATATTCATCTACCAGACAAATAAGTTACCTGTTCAGCCTCATCATCATCATCATCATCATCATCATCATCATCATCATCATCATCATCACTATCATCATCATCATCATCATCATCATCATCATCATCACTATCATCATCATCATCATCATCATCATCATCACCATCATCACCATCACCATCATCATCATCATCATCATCACCATCATCATCATCATCATCATCACCATCATCATCATCATCATCATCACCATCATCATCATCATCATTATCATCATCATCATCACCATCATCATCATCATCCAATCATCATCATTTATCAAATCATCATCATCATCATCATCAAATTGCCATCATTATCATTATGAACATCATCATCATCATCATGATTATAAAATATTATAATAACCATTGTTGTTATGATTATTATCATACTTTTTTTCTAATCAAATTTCATGGAAAACATTCCAAACCAACCAATCAACCAATTAGTACATCACTATCATTATTGTACCAGAGAAACAGACAAAATAATCCACATATGAGTTACCTGTTCAGCCTCTTCTTCTCCCTGCGCTGTTTGGTCCTCCTCGGTTTCCATCTTGCCGTCACCGTCATCTTCATCTGGTGACCCTCCGGAGAAAAACCTGCTGATGGTGCTGCCCAACTCTGTAAAAAATATGAATACAATGTTATTCATAACAACTTTAACAGCAGCTGTTCATGTAGTATTTAGCTTTATGTAACAGTAATGTACTCATCATTTCCAGCCCAGACGAAGGACCTCCTAGATTCGATAGCTCCGCTTCTCACTTTAACTCATTTTTATTACACTTGCCTTCATAGCGGATAAGCACTTTTTCGACATTCTTTTTCATTTATTAGCTATTGGGTTTAGTATTGAAATGGCATGATATTGAGTGCAACAATGCAGTACCCAGCTTTATAAAATGGGTAGAAGAATCCCTGCATTCTGATTGGTCAATTAGCGTGCAAACGTTTTTTTACTGATGCATGGCTCGCTTTAGTTTGATTTTCACGTTTTTTTTGCACTCATTTTATCAAAACAAATGCTGCACAGGCATATTTCGTGGATCGGTAAGAATTGGATGCACTCTTTTAACTTTGGAATGGTCTAAAACAATTCCAAAGTTAAACTCGTGCATCCAATTCTTACCGATCCACTCATGCCTGTGCATCATTTGTATGATGAGAAGCAACAAGGGCAGTTTCTGCAGAGCCTAGAGCAGCAACTGAGAGGATCCATTCTCCACCAGACACATTTTTCCCCCTCATAATTTGTATCAATCGAATGTCTGTTAACGCTATCTAGTGATGTGTGGCTTTACCTTTATGCATATTATTCATTGCAGGGCTTGACACTCACACTGGCCTGCTGGCCCGAGGCCAGTGAAATTGCACTTCCGGCCAGCAAAAATGAATAAAGTCATATTTTGGTGGCCCAATCGGACAAGCAGATTTTCAACCGGACATTGACAAGATCTTGTTTTCATCCATATCATGCTTCATCAATCACAGATTTGATCAGGAAAGAGTAATATTTTAAATTGTACAAAGTTTACTCATGAAATAACATTTCCGGGCCGGTAATTTTTCTTTAGAGCCACCAGAAAGGGGGAAGAAATTATTTCACTGACCCAACCGGCCACTAACCAAAAAGGGTAAGTGTGCAGCCCTGTTTATTGAATCTTTTGTTTTTTAGAGGTGTATTTATATAATGAAATGAAACTCACTGGCTAACGTAGATTGCTCCTCTTCTTCAGTTTCTGTCACATTCTCGATGCTCTCAAACACAGACTCCACCTTCACAAGATAGTAACCAGAGAAACAAAGTTAAAGGGAGGGAAGAGGCTAACAGAATATAGGAATTTAAATGACTATCAAACTATCACAATACTCACCAACTTGAGAAAAAAAAACACATTAATCTGTAAAAATGAACTTGGAACATTTAATGAATTCTTAATTTTCCTTTTTGGTATGAAATGAGATTGACATAAATATCCTATTCTATAATGAAATCAATGTTGTTTTAACACATGAAAATGCCCCTTTTCTAACTGTGGTTTTATTCATGTCTCAGTCCCCTTTTACCATCACAACCCTCAGAGTGCCACAATCGATTCTAGTCAAAACACTCATAAATTTAGATTTGTTGATTTGTTTCTGAATTCACACAATATAAACAAGTCATTCTAGATGAATAGCTGGGTTAGTGTATTCACCCAGTGGAATTTTGCAATTAAATTTGGCACTCAGAATTTAAACATGTATAGATAGCTATGTAAGAAAAGAATTCTACATAATTTGTACTCACGGTATCCAAATGGAACATGCCGCTTTCGTCCAGTCTGAAGTGAGCCTTGATTCCCTTGCTCTCCCGATCCTTGTTCTTCTCGATGGCTTTCTTCACTCCTTTTAGCTCAACTTCTGCTAGATTAGTTGTCCCAAAAGCTCTATAAAATGCAAAAAGTAAAGAAAAAGTTGATTTGTTCTTCT
Organism: Echinarachnius parma; assembly: GCA_037951105.1. NCBI lineage: Eukaryota > Metazoa > Echinodermata > Echinoidea > Clypeasteroida > Echinarachniidae > Echinarachnius > Echinarachnius parma. Next base: position 34,307 of record JBAMJV010005160.1, read on the forward strand.
AACGGCTTTTGATTCTCTATTTCTTTTCTTTTTTCTCTACTGACTTTTTTCACTCCTTTTAGATCAACTTCTGCTAGATTAGTTGTTCCAAAAGCAGTGAAAGTGTAAAATCATATCAGTGACAATTCTGTTATCAATCCTTCCAATTAAAAGATCATAATTAGTTATCTTATTTGTTTACATTGATGTGAATTAAAATCTGATTCAGTTCTATAAATCCCTGTTTTTCTTGTTAGCTTTCTTAACTCATTTTAGCTCAAATTCTGCTAGATTAGTGGCTCCAAATGCTCTATAAAATGCAAAAGGTAAAGAGAAAACTTGATTTGTTTTTAGGCTTTTGATTCTCTATTTCCTTTTCATTTTTCTCTGACTTTTTTCACTCCTTTTAGCTCAACTTCTGCTAGATTAGTTGTTCCAAAAGCTCTGACAGTATCAACAATGTAAAATCATATCAGTGACAAATGTTATTTGTTATTAATCTTTGCAATAAAAAGATCATAACTAATTATCATATTTGTTTACATTGATGAGAATTAAAATGTGATTCGGTTCTCGGAATCAAAGTTTTTCTTCACTCATAGCCTTCTTCACTCATTTTCAGCTCAATTTCCACTAAGGCCAAAAACAAAAAATTGTTTGATTGGCGTAACGGGCAACCAAAAATTAGGGTAGGTCGGTAGGGATTTTTTTTTTTTTTTTTTTTTTTCTTTTTCTTTTTTTTCCGCACAAATACACAAAAACACATCGCAATTGCAAATTCTATTGCAATTTTTTTATTTATTTTGTATTTATTTTTAAATTTGTTTTTTAAATTATAAAATTCAGAAAAAACCTCTAGGGTCGGCGTGCATTAGCGCCGGTATTTTTAGGGGCGGGCTGGTTACGCCAATCCAACCATTTATTTTTCATGGCCTAAGTTAGTAGCTCCAAACACACAGTAAAAGGCAAAATATAAAGAAACAACTTGAATTCATGTCCTGTTCCTGCTCTTTTACAACAAGTCACAGAATGTTATAAATCATTATTTTCTAACAGCCAAGCAAGATTTATGAAGATAATACGTGTGGTTTGCGGTTGCACCATGTATGAGGAGAGGATTGGTGAGTCCTGAGAAGGACTGTTGGTATTCTTTCTAGGATAGTCCTAAAAAAGGACTGTGGTACGTAGTCCTAGAAAGGACGGTTGGTATTCTTTCTTGACCTTAAGTTCTAATAAGAGCTACAGCGCCGGTATAGTTATTGTAAGGAAAAGGTGGGTGGTAGGAGGGGGCTCGACCTTTCTAACAGGTTGACTGTCCGTCGTCAGGACAGTCAGGATAGATGTAACTTGACAGATTTATAACGCAGTGAAGATTCACTCACTCTAAGTCCTCTGGTCTCATAACTCTTTCCAGGTCTCCGTAGTTGACTTGTATCTTGAAATCGTCGTAGTGCTTGTTGAAAGTCATCACTTTCTTCTGTGGGAACGGGTTGCTGACTCCAAATAGGGTACGCTTGACCAATCGCGTCACCTCACGACCATCATCGTCCGTCAACTCTCGCTCAAATTCGACCTGCAGGAAAATGTATTTCCACATGAAGCAAATAAACAAAACTTAACCAATACAGACATGTTCACTGCTTCCTTGCACATGTAAATTCAGAAAAAGCGGTCTTTGCAGAGACATGTGGGCTGTGTCGCTGAGTAGGTTTGTTTGTATTAATGGGAATATGTTCTTCTTCTCTCAACTGTCATCCCAATAGGGAAGATCGGAACATAGCTAACAATTTAAAGAGCAGAAAATAATCTGAAACAATAATTTGTATCTTCTTTATTATTCTCATCAATCAAAACAAGCTAGGAATTTGTGTTCTTACCTGGATAGGGAAGATATTGGCATCCTTCAAAAGAACTTTCTTGACCTTGAAACCCTTGCTAAGATGAGCCGTTTTGGAATACTGCTTGGAACACTTACTATCATGGGCGTAAATTTGTTCGGAAAGCACAATGCATTGGGGGGGGGGGCGAGCAATTGTTCACAAACAATGCTCGCCCCTCCAATGCATTGTGTTTTCTGATCAGATTTACGCCAGTGCTTACTATACATCTAGGACTCCAAACTGAAGCACTAAGACAACTATGATTTCAATCAGTTTGACTGAATAAGATGAAGATAATGAATAGGGAAGACGTTTGCATCCTTGATGAGGAATTTCTTGACCCCGAGTCCCTTGCTAAGATGGGCTGTTTTATTACACTGCTCCATAATAAATTACTAGTACTAGAAATCTATGATTCGGGACTGAAGCATTCAACAGAATTGGCATGGTTTGACCCAATAAAAACATTATTAATTGCTTAGTTATATTTCTCTCTACCTGAATAGGAAAGACGTTTGCATCCTTGATGATGAATTTCTTGACCTTGAAGCCCTTGCTGAGATGGGCTGCATGGTAGACTGCTCCTAGTGCAGCTGCCTCATCAGCGTTGATACTCTTACCAAGTTCTTTCCTGAGAAGGTCATAAACAAGAAAGAATTGTGAAAAAATGGAACAATCAAACTCATTGAAAATTAATATAAGTGTATTTATACTTATATATCATTTTAGAAAGGCTGCAGTTGCATCACCACTGATATTTTCACAAAGTTTCTCCCTCATACACATTAAAAAAAAAAAATTATTTATAAAATATACAGAAAAAAAAAAGCATACAAATAACAAAATGAAATATGGAAAAATGAAGAGGGATAGACTTACTTGCCAGTCACTTTGAGCAGAGTTTCCTGTACTTTGGGGATCCTGGTCCCACCACCAACCAATATCACCTGATCTATCTCATCCTATGGAATTAAAAACAAATACAATTGTATTAATTGTGTCATGAACATCATTGTTTGATTAAAGAACAATAATTTGATTTACTGTTTTAATACAAGAGGAATTGTTTCTCTACACTGAGAATTGGTAACAACTAGATGGATCTTCGACTGCGCGCAGTCGAAAATTATGCCTCCGCTATCACGCGATTTTAATATCCTGAATTAATTTTTTTTCTCACATATTTCAAGTTCTGTGACCTTGACCATATGACCCCAAACTTTGATGGCTACATTGGCTCCCGAAACATTCACGTACTAAGTGAGATTGAAATCATTTAGTTCTTGAGATTTTGCCATTACAAGCTTTTTTGCATGTAGAGTCATGTGACCTTGACCTCAACCTCATGATCCCAATATTTTATGGCTACGTTGACTCTTTATGATACATTCAAGTACGAAGTTTGATTGAAATCTGATATTCAGTTCTTGAAATTTTGCCATTACAAGCCATTTTTGCATATATATTGTGTCCTGTGACCTTGACCTTTGACCTCATGACCCCTAAATCGAATCCGATCATTGCCACCCAGATGTGTACACTCGTACCAAGTTAGAAATTGATCTGTCAACCGGTTCTTGAGATATCGCGAGAAAGAGGCATTTTTCCACATATATTGAGTCCTGTGACCTTGACCTTTGACCTCATGAACCCTAAAATGCATTCAAATCATAACCACCCCAATATGTACACTCATACCACGTTTGAAATTGATCCGTCAACCGGTTCTTAAGATATCGCGAGAACAAAGCATTTTAGCACATATATTGAGATCTGTGACCTTGCCCTTTGACCTCATGAACCCCAAAATCTAATCAGATCATTGCCACCCTAATATGTACACTCATACTAAGTTTGAAATTGATCCGTCTACCGGTTCTTGAGATATCGCGAGAACGAGGCATTTTTGCATATATATTGAGTCCTGTGACCTTGACCTTTGACCTCATGACCACTAAAATCTAATCAGATCATTGTCACCCCAATATGTACACTCATACCAAGTTTGAAATTGATACGTCAACCGGTTCTTGAGTTATCGCGAGAACGAAAACGGGACGTACGTACGGACGGACGTACGGACGGACGGACGGACGGACGGACGGACGGACGGACGGACAACCCGAAAACATAATGCCTCCGGCCACTTCGTTGGCGGAGGCATAAAAAAGTTAAATAACATCCTTCTCCTCATCAAAACATCATCATCATCATCATCAACTTTATTATTATGATTATTATCAACATCAACATAAGTTCCTCCTTTTTCATACCATTATCACACTCATTATCATCACACTCACCATCATCACAATCACCATCACCACCATCATCATCATCATCATCATCGTCATCAACATCCCTGCATGATTTTGTCAACCTTTTGAACTTGACATGCCCAACACAAATCACCATTCTTCAGAGGGACATCAACATGCACGTTATCACCATCATCATTATAATCACAATCATGAGACAAACAGAAATGTATAAATTAAGTAGGACAGACAAGGACATAACTTCATACCATGGTCATTTCAGAAGCTTTAAGTGCCCTTTCCACTGGCCCACCGACTCTCTCGAATAGATCAGCGGTCATCTCCTCCAACTCGGTTCTCGACACATGTGCCTTGAAATCTTGGTCATCAAGCAAACCTTCAATCTGAAAGAAGGGAGAGAAAATCAAGATATTTACTTTTGCTGGAATACCAATTGAGTTCATTCAAAAATAAGGTTCTGAGACTTGGTAAACAATTTAAATCCCTAACTCTCTAAAAATAGATCAGCTGACATCGTCTCCAACGACACACGTGCCTTGAATCTTAGTTATCAATCAAACATACAATCTGAAAGCAGAGAGAGTAAATCCAAGATATTTACTTTTGCTGGAATAAAAACTGAGTCATTCAAACATGAAACATTAATTAATGTTCTGAGACTTGGTAAACAATCTAAATCCCTAACTCTCTCAAACTGAGCAGCCATCATCTCCTCCAACTCAGCTCGCGTAACATGAGCCTTGAAGTCCTGATCATCTAGTAATCCTTCAATCTAGGAGCAGAAGGAAAAAAGGGGGTAAATGACAAATGAAAAACCCTTCAACTACTGACAAATATTAGGTACAATTACAATCCTCCTCCCTATCCTCTTCCTCTCCATATCCTCTTATGCCTAAACCACATTTTCTTTCTGGTATTATTCTTCCTCTATCATCATTTTCCTTTTTTTTTATCTGGTGAAAATGGCTTATTGAATGGATAAAATCAAACAGTAATTTTCACCTTACCAGCGATATGTTTAAACGTATGTTCGATGTAATGTTGTTGTTAGCACTCTTTATATAGCAGTATATTAGCCATGGAATGGTCAGAAGATTTGGCCTTGATATGGCTCTAGTCCTAGATCTCATCTGTGTTATGTTACTGGTGTAAGCCTACTTCACTTTACCTGTGATGTAATGTCGTTGTTAGCACTCAGAACTTTCTTGACCCTCTTAGCCTCTTTGAGTATCTTTGCCATGGCCCGGTCAGATGACTCAGCCTTGTTTGTGGTCTGGCTCTGCTGGTCAAATAGATGGGCTAGGTGTTTTTGTAGTCTCACTTCCCACTCCAGTCCACCGAGTGTTCGGTCAAACCTACAAGGAAAAGATCAGTAATTTGAAAAAATATGATTTTTAGATTTACACATGAGAACTGGTTGTTTCTTTTTAGAATGTTCATTTCTTCAGCATTGTTGCTAATCTGGCTATTTTGGTCAAACAGATGGGCTTAGTCTTAGAGTAAAGGCTACCAGACTTTCAAACATACACATTTCCTATTATTACTGGAGGAAATGGGTTGGCAAAATCATCTGAGAATTATCTGAGGATGGGCCGATTCTCGGAACCATCCTGTTCCCGCCTCAAAAGGCCATGACTGCCGGGATTTGTTCCCATTCTTGGATCTGATAACAGCATTAATCAAACTTAATTTTCTTTAATTAAAAGTGATGAGAAAAAGAATGTCTGCATTCAACCTACCTAAGGCAAACATTCAATCATGCACTCATTCAATAAACATTCAAACATTCACTCACTCATAAATCAGTAAAACCATCATCAACACATACTTCCGACCAACCGACTGACTAACTGACTGACCAACCAACCGACCGACCGACTAACCAACCATTCATTCATTCAGTCATTCAACAATCAATCAATCAATCAAGAATGCTTACCCGACTCCTTTGACGGATAGCTGTGGATTAGTTTCCACAATACCTCTCTCTTTGGTCTTGACCATTTGGTAACTGACGATACTGGCTGTAGTACTGCATGCACCCATGTCGTAGAACATGATGTTAGTTGGGGTGGCGTTTGAAATCATTGTCGGCGGAATACTCCATAATTTAATGCGACTATGGTGGGAACAAAAGAGAGAAATATATACATGTAGGTAATCAAGAAAAAGAGAGTCTTATACAGCCTAGCTTTCGATCCTAGCAGAATCTTCGTCAGGGCACAAATGACAGTTACTACAGAAAAAACACAGAATATATACCAACATAAACACATGTATGGAAGGGGGGCTGGAAAGAGAAAAGGGAGGCGGAGACACAAAACAATGAAAGCAACTGTGAGTGGGTGAGTGTCAGGACTGCTTGACCAATCAGGTCAAACAGGCATGGGAGGGTCCTTAAGTGGCTGCAGTCAAAGAAAATGTGATGAGAGTGTAAGGCTTAGAGAAGAATAGAGGTAGGGAGGATCAAAGAAATAAATTAAGAAATGGAAAGAGACATGTGAACAAAAGACAGTAAAATCAAGAAAAAAGTACGGAAATCAAATTTTATATCAAACATCAAACTTGTTGTATCAATATTGGCAACAATAACATTTCATATCATTTTAATTTATGCAAATATTCTAATGACTTGGAATCAAGACAAAATGGAAATAGTCGCACTCGCACACAAATATGCAAGCCAATGTTAGTCCAGGTAATGTTGAAATCGTTTAGGAGGAAATTTGAAGTACTCCACAGTTAGAAGCAAATGATGAAGGCAAGGGACAAAGTACTATTGTTAAAATTTTCTATTGCTTACACTGTTTTTTGTTTATACTGTTGCACACATAGTTGGGTTTTGCATTGAAATAGTTGTGACAGAGAACGGTCCATGGCTTGATGCATGTGCAGGCGGAAAAGCTATGATAATAATAATTCTTTATAATTAGCACAGATCTGTAAGATACTATTTCTGGCACAAAATTATCATTACATCCAGGGAAAAAATAATATTTTTATTTCGGGGGGGCTCCCTATCTAATTTTATGGAAGTTTTCGGGGGGGCTACAGATTTCTGGGGCTTCTTTTTTTTTTCAAATTTCAGGGGCTACTTTTTAGCTCATAATGCTGTAAGCGATCATCTGATCGGCATTCGATCACGATCCGATCATGCCGATTTTCAATCATGCAGAAAATGGGGGGGGGAGGGGGGGAGGTGGGGGGGGAACTAAAAAAATCACATTTTCGGCACAAAATTATCATTACATGATTTACATCTCGTCATTTGGGCACATTTTAGAGGTTACCTCAAAGGATAGAGAGCAGCAATGTGAAATTTAAAAGACATAAATGTTGCGAAATCCATGGGAACCGAGATACATACCTGCTGCATTATCATTCATTAGCTGCAGCACCCTTAGACCAGCCAGCTCAGCAGCATACAGGACGGATCCTTCTCTCCGCCTGGTTGAATTATGGACGGCACCGTGATAACCACGTCCTTGATTATTTGCTCTGGAAGGGAAAGGTTTGAAAAAATGATGTATAACATGAACATGTCAACATTTCAAAACAAACCATTTATATAAAGAATGGAATTAAAATTTAAAAAATAAGAATATATACAACTAAACATAACAGAACAATCATTTATATAGTAAAGAACAGATCTTTCAGCTTGGTTGAAATATCTTTGATTATTTGCTCTGAAAAAAAAAAAAACATATGGAATGGAACATTAACAAAACATAGTAATGACAGATCTTCTCTAAGCTGGTTGAAATATGACAGCACTGCAATCACGCATCCTTGATAATTTGCACTGGAAAAAAACAAAGGTGCGGAATCTGACATATTAAAACAATAGTTAACCCTAATCCCACTGGGGGGGGGGCCATTTGGCCCCCCCATGTCGTTTTTTTTAACGTGCATCTAGACCGATTAGAATTTCACGTTCAAATTTCATGACTTCTTTCTCTCAAGTCTCCCGCACGTTTTGATATATAATTCACCCGCGGTCGGAGCATGTAGAACTGATTTTAGAGGTCGATAATTGCTCGACCGTCACAAAAAAAATGCAATTTTTTGTACAGGTTTTCTATGCAATTCCTACATCCGATGCCATGTAAACTCCAAATCTGTGTATAATTGTTAGATTGAATTATAATTTGGATTATTTCTTTGTTATTAGTTTAATTCATACACTTCAGAGATAATTCTTCTAAAAAAAACAAAAAAACAAACAATAAAAAACAATAAAATACATAAGACAAGAAAAACAATGTGGGTAAATCGGAATACTAATTTGCATATTTATGCAAATTAGTGATATATTTTATTACATAAAAACCATGGATATGATGATTACTCCATTTTGAAAGTATTTTTACCTGAAAACCTGAAGAAATCCTGTAATTTCTCTTGATTTTAGATGAAAATCCCCAATCTTTCCCCCCAAATTCGTCAAAACTTTGCATATTCAAAAATTTGAATTATAAAAAAAAAATAATGGTCCAATTTTTTTTTCTTCAAATTATTATTCTACTAGACTAGTTTTACGTATGTGCGATTTTCGAGTCAATCGGTCCATTCGTTGCCAGAGATTTAGAGGGGGGGGGGGCCAAAATGGCCCCCCCCCCCCCCCCCCCCCCCAGTGGACTCAAGTGATCAAAAATAACCCAGTGGGATTAGGGTTAAGGAGACACTTCTCTCAGTTTAGTTTAAATATCACAACACCGTAATAACTGCAATCCTTGATAATTTGCCTCTAGAAAATATGTTAAAAGAATTGTGGAATGGATTATTTCAAAACAATCATCCATAGTGAAAGAAAGATCTTTTCTTGGCTTGGTTGAATTATGATGGTACTGAAATATTGATTATTTGCTGTAGAAAAAATAAGAAAAAAAAAGAATTTGACAAAAAATCCAAGTCCTCATAGAAAACAAAGAAATTAGGAAATGTAATGTCTAAAATTATATTTTTGTTCCGCCATGAGAAATAAAAAACAGTAAAATTACCATGCTACCTTTTTCAGCCGCTTCCTACTAGACTTGATTGAGTGCCAACCCACAGATCAGGATAGCCTATCTTATAATTAACCAAATAGGGGGGGGGGGTAAAATTGATTAATTACCACAAATTTTCACAACAATTAACAATTAAAAAGAAGAAATTAAAAGAAAGAACAATAGATTATAGAATAAAATTGAGTAATACAAAGAAAAGTTGGTGGCTATGAGGGAATAAAACTTACACAGCAAAGTTTCAGCCGCTTCTCTGGACTTGTTGAGTGCGATGGCTAGCAGTTCTTCAGGTTGTGAACTTGGAGGTCGTCATCATTGATTGAGAGTACACAAGTGCCCCCCTAAAAATATTTAAAAAAAAAAAAGTAAAAAAAATAAGTTAAAATGTTTGTCAAACTATTAGCTTTCACTAGGGCAAAATAAAATGTGATTCAAGCACAATTGCGAATACCAAATAAGGTTTTGTGGAACCGGCAATGGTGCTTAGCGGTTAGGAGTGTCTCCTCATGTCACGGATGTCCCGGGGTTCGAACCGAGACTGGGTATACCAAAGAAGAAAAAAAATGGTACCTTTTGCCTTCTAGCCAGTGCGCGTCGGCATTTATTAGAATGGAGAAGGGAAAGTTAATCGCACTAGTTACCAGAGGACTGGACTCTCACATGCAACCCTCACCTTGACATCTAGGTCACGATGCATACAAATATAGTTATCAAATCAACATAAAGTTGACAATTTTGATGAAGTAACACTTTGTCCTGAGGCCAAGTCCAAGCTATTTGTAGGCATTAACGGCTGGGACATCAGAGTGAAAGAGAGTGCTTACTCTTGTAAGAAATATTGGAAAATACCAATTTGTTTTATCATTTTAGATACTTTGGAGCAAATTTTATCAAATGCCAAAAAAAAAAATTTAAATCCTCCATGCATAAATAATTTATGCGAGTTTTCTTTATGCTAGCGTCACGCGTGGGACCAGAGAAAGTTGGTATTTTAAACTTTGAATTTGAATGTGAATTCCTCTGAATTATATACAATTTCAAAAACATATTTGGTAATAGGTCTTGTAATGTGCATCTTGTGCTCTATCAATAATATGAAATTTCATCATTTCAAAACTTAAAGTTTCACACAGGGACGATTATGAAAAAAAATTGCATTGTCAGCGTCTGGTTGGGACATGCAATGCGTGGGACATTTTTCATGCAATGCGTTTTACAAAGGCCCGTCCACCAAATGGGCCCTTATTATAGATATTTCAAGTATTTGAGCTTGGAGAAATACTCATTTTTTGCAAAAAGTGTTTCTTTATGTCATTTCTTAACAATATTTTTTTTTAAGTTGCAAAACCTAATTTTTTCCTTATGCTATTTCTTTGTTTTGGGAAATTCTTATGTATTTCTTTGTCTTTTCAACTCCATTTATAGCATCTTTTTTTTTTAATGAAATCAAATTATTTACCATTGTCAAACAGTATTGCCCTAAAACTATTTTATTTGCAGTGAGATTACAATGAGAAATAATTGAGTTTTTATGAATTGATGAAAAAACACTATTTTCCATAGGATTTGTACATAAATCATCATAAATCCATGCAATTTCTGAATGACTTCCACTTGAAGAAGTCATGTGAACTTTGTGACGGGTATAGGTTGTTCGTAATAAATTGTGGTCTTAAAGTTGCGCAAGACTTCTGAGAAATACTTGTAAAGTTGCGGGCCAATATCTTTGTGCGTTGCAAAATATCGTGTTATTTGGACCAATTGGCCAAAAACAAGATTTAAAAACCCATTTGACTTTACTGTACAGAATTGTCCCAACTGCGTTACAAAATGTCCCACGCTGACAAAATCTAATTGTTAGAATTATGCTAATAGGTAAATTTCATTAACTTTTGTTGGCTATGTTATGGATGTCCCCAAGTAAATTAGAACTTTGTTAGAGTTCCAGAAAAATATAACCTCTCGATTAAGGAGAAATCAAAACAATAGGATGTAAAAATATAACGCGCTGGACATTGCTAATTTTGGACTGCATCTAATTTTGCATTTTAATTGAGATAAACAAGCTGAAATCATAATCCAACTACCTTCTTGTAATGACTTCAGGTCCAAGCCAGTAATATATAAAGAATTATTACAAGTATTTTTAAATATGATTAGATTTGTCTTTAATTCAGATGTCCCACACGTTATGCTGATTTACATATTATGCAAATATAATTGATTATTACTACCTTATTTGGAGACACGCTTAATTTTTGTTTTAAATATTAAAATTCAATATCTTAGCTTTAAAATGACATCAAGTGTCACTTGATTGGGTGAAGATGAAAATTCACCCCCTTGGGACAATTACCTTGGGACTTGCCCCTGAATCAAAATTGTGTGTCGGAAAAAAAAAACAAGGACACTCCTAGAAATACCTCGAACAAAAACAGCAACAAATAATATAAACCAATCCTTGAAATGCATTATAGATTTTGAGAATTTGTAAATTACTTTATTAATGTACACAAATTTATTTCAAAGGGTTTTCTCTGAGTACGGGTTTTCAAACAGAGACAATAAAAGAGTTTTCCGTTTTAGAGTGATTTAACTGGAAACTCTGGGCCTTACCTCGGGTCTTCGTTCTTGGTCCATGTTGTAGAACGAGGAACCTGGTCTCAATCAGCTGGACCAGTGGGTTGTCTATATGACTTAGCCAACAGGTCCTGAAAGTAAGGAATAGTTGCTTTTAGGGGAACCTCACACCCCTGAAATTATTTTGAAAATTGAGGATAAATAGGACAACATGTATACATTGAGAATCAGCAATATCAACATTATTAATTTAAAGAGTAAGTTTGGGGAGTATCAGTTCAGAAACCATATATTTTACAAGCTTTTTTTTTTTTTTATTGATATTACAACTT
>JBAMJV010005161.1:0-21194 GCA_037951105.1 Echinarachnius parma
GTGCACATTTTGCATCGTTGTCCTTCCATGGTCGTGACAGTAATTCATTTCATTTCATTTCATTTCATGTAATGTACGTACGAACTACGAATAGCTGTTTTCCCATATTCAATTACACACGTGTGACATGTAAAGCGGGTTAATTATTCACTTTGATGCGCGCGTTTTGCATTTGTGTGTGCATAAACGGGTTGGTTTGTTTATTCATACTTCTATGTTCAATGTTCAATGTTCAATGTTCAATGTTCAATGTTTTATTTCTCATGTCACCCTGTCGTAGAGTATTGAAGAAAATCACATTTAGCACAATATAACAAATATATACAGATATATATACACATATTCAAAACATATATCACAAAATATAAGAAAACTAACATGAAACATAAAACAGACAGGAAGTAAGTTAATTGCAAATTTAAAATCGATCAAAAATATAAACTTTCGAAAATGTAAAGATCATTGAGATGATAAACTCGGTTTTGTCAAATTTAATTTCCCTATACCTTTACTAAAAGGTGATATTACTTTAAGGGTGAAACCGCTATGCAATGATGACCAAATAAATGAACAGTGATACTGACAAGTTAGCAGGAAACTATTAATAATAATCTAAAGTAAGTTTGTAAAAATGAACTCTTCCAGAATCAATATAGTAATATACTTAACTTTCATAATTATGGGGGCTATATAATCATTATAATATGGTGTGAAGACGATATTTAGCAAACAAAGACAAGTAAATAAAACGCAATCGCAATATTTATAATAATAATAAAGAAGTAAAAGAAAGAAAACAAGGTCAATCGCAAGCTATGAATTGACCAAAGAAATGTTACTATCAAGAGAATGCACAACGGATATTGAAATTTCAATGCAGTAAAGAAGAAAAAAAAAACAAGAGCAAAAACTATTTACATACAACAAATGTACTTGTTCAGATCATGCAGTAAACGTATGCATCAACATATTATAAATGACTATAATATACTTTCCAAGTTACCACTATTCGTCAATTTGAAGGATAATCATACATACTACAAATCAGCGTTGTGGCTGCAGACTTTATTTCTTATAGAGTGCCATTATGATACAACACAATGTTGATACATTTGCTAATTCCCTATGATTTACACTATTAAATAACTGACTCATTTTCATTACATTCGGTCTCACTCTATAGTATGACTTTATAAAGGTCTTTCTTTCATTATCTAGTACTGGACATTCAAATAGATAATGAAATTCATCCCTTAATTTATTATTGTTACAAAGCTCGCATATGCGATCCTTTCTTTCGTTCAATGTTCAATGTTCAATGTTCAATGTTTTATTTCTCATGTCACCCTGTCGTAGGGTATTGAAGAAAATCACATTTAGCACAATATAACAAATATATACAGATATATATACACATATTCAAAACATATATCACAAAATATAAGAAAACTAACATGTAACATAAAACAAACAGGAAGTAAGTTAATTGCAAATTTAAAATCGATCAAAAATATAAACTTTCGAAAATGTGAAGATCATTGAGATGATAAACTCGGTCTTGTCAAATTTAATTTCCCTATACCTTTACTAAAAGGTGATATTACTTTAAGGGTGAAACCGCTATGCAATGATGACCAAATAAATGAACAGTGATACTGACAAGTTAGCAGGAAACTATTAATAATAATCTAAAGTAAGTTTGTAAAAATGAACTATTCCAGAATCAATATAGTAATATACTTAACTTTCATAATTATGGGGGCTAAATAATCATTATAATATGGTGTGAAGACGATATTTAGCAAACAAAGACAAGTAAATAAAACGCAATCGCAATATTTATAATAATAATAAAGAAGTAAAAGAAAGAAAACAAGGTCAATCGCAAGCTATGAATTGACCAAGGAAATGTTACTATCAAGAGAATGCACAACGGATATTGAAATATCAATGCAGTAAAGAAGAAAAAAAAAACAAGAGCAAAAACTATTTACATACAACAAAGGTACTTGTTCAGATCATGCAGTAAACGTGTGCATCAACATATTATAAATGACTATAATACTTTCCAAGTTACCACTATTCGTCATTTTGAAGGATAATCATACATACTACAAATCAGCGTTGTGGCTGCAGACTTTAACTATTTCTTATAGAGTGCCATTATGATACAACACAATTTTGATACATTTGCTAATTCCCTATGATTTACACTATTAAATAACTGACTCATTTTCATTACATTCGGTCTCACTCTATAGTATGACTTTATAAAGGTCTTTCTTTCATTATCTAGTACTGGACATTCAAATAGATAATGAAATTCATCCCCTAATTTATTATTATTACAAAGCTCGCATATGCGATCCTTTCTTTCGATTCCATTATATCTTCCAGTTACTACAGGCAATCTGTGATTTCCACATCGGAGCTTTGCTAAAGCAATTCTCAATGAGGGCGGCATTAATATCAAATATGGTTCCATAATTACCTTACTTTTAAAAATTCGGTAATTTAAACAACATGTACTATCGTTAATTTTACAGTGCCAATTTTGAGAATATGTATCACTTAATCTTAGTTTAAGGGCTGATTTCACCCATGAACTACTTACTTTTTCATATTCATACCACAAATTTGACATACCTAATTCATGCAAAACAGTATGTACATATCGAGTCCATTTAGAGGAAAATATATCATTATCTCGCAGGAGTTTCAAAATATTACACACTGTCGTTGAATACTTGACTTCTTTACCAGATATAGTTCTAAACCAATAGTTAACCATTCTTTCTTTTACAACTAAAGATACTTCAAACCGACCTAATTCACCCAGTGCCATGCTATTCATCGTACTTTTTCTCAATCTTAACAATTGCTTACAATATTGTGCATGCAAGGCCTCGATCTGCGCAATATTTTCAAAACCCCAGACTTCACTTCCATAAATAAGTACGGGCACCACTATCCGATCAAAAAATTCTACCTGTATGTCTAAAGGAAGTCTTAACTTCCGAGATTTTATTATCAGACTATACATAGCTCTTTTAGCTTGAGTAATTTGCTTGTTCTGGCTTTTTTGAACGTATTGTTATAATTAAACACTACGCCCAGGTATGTGTACTCATCAACCACCTCTACTTCTTCTCCGTCAAACATAAACGGTTCATATTTTTTTACTTTTCCTTTAGAAAAAATCACTACTTTCGTTTTACTAACATTAACTTTTAATAACCACAATTTACAATATTCACTAACGGCATCCAATGCTAATTGTAATTCACGTTCATTGGTTGCTAAAACTATCGTATCGTCTGCATATAATAATGAGAAAAGTTTCATAAACACTTCAATTCCATTATTGGACATTGCACTTTTAAGTTTTTTGGGCAACAAATCAATACCGGGATATCTATCTTTAATAAATAATTCAAAATCATTTATGTACAATGCAAAAAGTAAGGGGATAAATTATGCCCTTGTCTAACGCCAATGTTGCAACTAAAGTAATCAGATCTTTGAGAATCTTTCACAACACATGATTTCAAATTTGCATACATATTATGAATGACTTTAAATAGTTTTCCTCGAATGTTTTGCTGTAAAAGTTTACACCAAAGTAATGTTCGATCTATCGAATCGAATGCCTTTTTGTAATCTATAAAGGCACAGTATATTCTTTTTCTGTGAGATAAATACAAATCTAGGATCGAATGAAATACAAATACGTGATCTACAGTCGAATATCCCTCTCTAAAACCTGTTTGTTCCTCACCGATTACATAGTTCTCATTCAAAAATGTACTTAATCTATTATTTATTATTGATGTAAACAATTTCCCAATACAGCTTAAAAGTGTAATTCCACGATAATTGTCAGGGTCGTTCGGCGACCCTTTCTTTTTATAAATTGGGCAAATTAAACCTATAGTCCAATCAGTTGGTATAATATCAGTGTCCAAAATTATATTAAACAATTTAGTGATTACTCTAATTAGAGATTCATTACTATTCTTTAAACATTCATTTAATATTAAGTCTATGCCACACGCTTTATTATTTTTTTACTTTTTAATCTGACAAACGACTTCTTCGTCACAAATCGGTTTATTAAAATCATAATTGTCGTTTGACACTAAAGCATATCGATCAAAAGAAAAATCTTCCTTTTCATCATATTCATGTAATGTATCTTTTTTATTCAAATCCCTAAAATGGGATTCAAATGCTGAAATACCAATTGTATTTTTTTCCTTTTTATCTTTTACTTTTAAATTTAATATTTTCCAATATTCTTTCGGATCTTTTGATTTTAGAGCACGAAGCTTCTTATGTAAATCCTTAAGATACATATTGCGTTCGTGCTTTAATGTTTTCCTATACAATAACTTCACACTCTCAAACTTTTCCTCATCATCTAGACTACCTTTTGAACGTTTACAATTTGTCTTAAGTTTCAAAAATGTTGACTTTAATTGTTTACATGTCTCATTAAACCATAATTTATAATCAGGTTTATGTACTTTTGTATCGCTTTTCCTTTTCTTTTTACTGGTTTTCTTCACTAAATTTGCTTTAGAAGCTGCCTCAATGTAAACACTTTTTATACACTCGCATAATTTGTCTATTGCTTTTTGATCAGTGTTATTTCTTTCTAGTAAATCTATCCTGCTACAATTATCATTAATCATATTTGCATATAAACCATTTTTAAATTCATTGCAAGAAGATGTATTCCAAACAATTTTCACATTTGCTTCAATAAAGGAACAATCGCCTTCCTGTTGAGTGTTTACCTCCTCACTTCTTTCTAGCGAGTCTACGTAAATATCTAAATGTACACATAAAGGATTATGTTTGTCAGAAAGCGTATTATCAAAACAATCTACCTCACAATTTCTAACTAACTTAAACGATTCTCGTGATATAATAAAATAATCAATGGTGCTCAAATTTCCAAATGTGAAATGGCCTCTGGCATCATTTCCTATTCTACCATTAACTATTGTCATTTCGAGTGATTTGCATAATTCAATGAGATTTACTCCATTTTTATTTATGCATCTATCCAAATTTCTTCTTTCAGGAAGTGAGGGTGTTTGCACATCTAAATATAAATCTTCGCAACTATCTTCAACACAATCTATCAAATTCCCTGTCCGAGCATTGAAATCTCCTATCATGCACAAAGGCAACTCATATTTACTTTTTAAATCCACAATAGAGCATGCTATCTCCTCGAAAATATCAGAACTATAATATTTCGAGTTTTCATGTGGTACATAAACTGATCCAATAATAAATGTGAACTTATTATTCAACTTAACTTTGCACCACAGAACATACCTTGATTTTACTTTTTCTATAATTTGTACATTGTAACAGTCTTTGTATAGAATGCATACGCCATGCACTCCTCCGTGAGGCAATGTATTATCAGTGCGCTCTTTACAAATATATTCATAACCAGGCGGTATAAAATCCTCATCAATATAGTCTGTCTTAGTTTCTGAAAAGCATGCGATGTCTGCATCAGCTATATAGTCTGGCAATATTCCAAGCTCCAGCTTAGAGTTTATACCGCATACATTAATACTAATAATTTTAATCAATTGTAAGCCAGAAGAATTCTGTTTTTCAGGAATTTTGTGTATCAACGTGTTATCAAGACTTTTATAATTGTGCATTGTTACTGCTAGTGACGGACATTTAGCAGTCTCTCCGCCGTCTCCAGGCAATCCACCCAGTCCCTGGGGAACTCTCGACCCATTGGTGCCTTCCATCTGTTGTTTGAGGAGGGGCGCATCTGAAAAGACATACCCTGTCTGGTCGCATCTGCATATGTGTGTGGTCCTCGGTATTGTTGACTGGCCCGCCTTCCAACCTCTCCGCCGCGGCGCTGATGTTGATCGCGGTGTCTGGTATCGTCTGCGTGAGTGTGTAGTCCTCGATTTCCTGCCAAATCTTCAGAATGCTGCATCTGCAAACTGGTCTGCCGCTGATGTTGATCAGGTTGGTGTGTGTGAAGTGACCGCCGATCTTTCCGAACCTCATTATCTCCACCGACGTAGCTGATAAAGTTTGCCGCAAGCTGTTTGGTCCCACTCCGGTTCCAATGAAGACCATCTCGGGCGAGGTGCATTTCTCTTATGTTATTGTTGTCGATCACGCTCCACCCTCGATTGGCTGCCAATATTTGTATTGCCGTGTTAACGTTTCGCACTTTTCTCGCGATTTCTGGTCTCTCGTTTCGACGATGGATTATCGAGGACACAGCGATTGTAGAGACGGATGGTGCTTTCAATATCTCGTCGCAGGAAGAGACGATCTTCGCCACGATTTCATCTTCGTGGTCGTCACCAATGTTATTCGTCCCAAAATGAAGGATGACATTCTGCGAAAGGTGGCATGCAATCTCCTTGGTCGTAACATCATAGGCTTGCTCGACCCTTGCACCTGATATGCTCTTGCAGAAAACTGACTTGGATCGCGAGATCTTAGATGAATCGATATGTTTGATCATCGAGTCTCCCACTATGAGTACATCTGCCCTGTGGTTGTTTTGAATGACGGTGCTAGGACATGTAGGAGGTTCTTCTCTTCGCGTCTGTGCCATAATCCTGTGATGTTTGGCTCTGTATGCTTTCATCTGGATAGTGTATCCACCTTCGTCAGTCCCTACTTTTACATCACTCACAACTGCATTAGAAGCTGTCTTCACATGCTCGACTGCTTCCTGTCCAGATTCCTCGTTCAAAATTTCAAACCGATTTAATGTCGGAATCGACGGCACGAATTCCTCGGCAGCATCGGCAGCATCGACAGCAACGGCAGCATCTGCAGCATCGACAACAACGGCAGCATCAGCAGCAACGGCAGCATCAGTGGCATCGACAGCAACGGCAGCATCTGCAGCATCGACAACAACGGCAGCATCAGCAGCAACGGCAGCATCAGTAGCATCGTCAGCAACGGCAGCAACGGCAGCATCGACAGCATCGGCATCATCGTAAGCATCCTTATTCCGTAATGACTCCTCGAGTTTTTGCAATCTCACGTTGATGCACAATACCTCTTGGAGGATCTTTAAGAGGAGATCCTCATTGTTCTCTCTCAGCGGCACAATGACTTTGTTCACATCTTCTTCGGCAATCGCCTTTCTCAGTCTCCGTATCATCACTTCTTTGACGCTTCTGGAGCTCAACTTTCAATTGTTTGACCTTGAGATATCCGATCTCATTAGCCATTGTGACGTCAGTCAAAGAGCGCAGTCTGTTCACCGTTCACCTAACACAAAAGAGCGCAGTCTCCAAGGTGAATCCTCAGTTCCAGGCGCAGAATTAAGAAAAGCGCAGGAGTTGTCAAAGCAAGTCAAAACAGCGCGATATAAGAAAAACAAATGTTTTCAATCGAATTTTTCAAAAGAAAAATTCATTTTTTGATGCAAAACCAATGTTATTCAAAAGAATAATGAGTAGAACAAAATAACACGCTTATAATCAGGTTCCGTGCGTCAATGCCGATCTTCACATGCTAATTTCAATCTGTAAGTCCTCCTATGAGTAAGATTAAAAAGCCGATATCAGGAGCCCCGCAAAAACACGTCCACTCTTCCTTGCTGGGGTTAATGGTTACTATTTTTGTCCTCGGGGCTTCGCCCCTCGGAAAACACAGTTCTATACCAGTCCCTCCTCAGATATATAATTTCACTATACTTTCTCACAGCTTGGTATATTTGTATACTATTCCACTCCAGAGCAATTTGACTAGCACATATGATGAGAAACAATTAGCTTATCTATGGTGGTGCATGCACCACCATAGATAAGCTAACTGTTTCTCATCATACTAATATGCAAAGGAAATCTTTTAACAAGTCACCAGTAATATAATTTCCTCCAACTTATTAAAATGACATTCTGTGACGGATTACATGTTAAACCATTTCATCGGCATTTCAAGCGTCCCTTGGTCCAGATTATTATGTTATTGTCAAATTATACAGGACTTGGTGTGAATTGGTTTAACTGGTTACCAGTAATTTATGTCTGTTTTAGTCCGGTTGATATTTTTAGTAAAATACCAACCTATAAGAAAAACAAAATTTGAATTTCTAACAAAATGCATGGGTTCATATGATCATATATTTGTTTTGTATTTGTATCATATATCAATATAAATGAATGTCTATTTGTCATGCTTGATGCATGAGTGATACACATCAAATCGTTATAGACGAGTTTTAAGTGTGGTTTTGTTTTTCACTCTTTCATAAAATCCAGTCGAAATAACAATATTGTCAGGGGCAGTCGTATAATTCACATCTGATATAGCACAGTTAAAGCGACATAATAACGTTGTCCAAATCTTCAAAATCCATCTAGAAAACATTGATATAATTTGGAAGCAGTCGAAAGTAAATAATGTAATGTTTAGTGCATGTAAAAGGAATTTGAATCACCTAAATTGTTGCCCATCACGAATAAATGCACAATTATCCATATAAACACGTTATGTTGTTTATTTTTACCATGTTCCATGTAACTCCAAACTATTAAAAAAATGGTAGTTGAGTAATAAACGGGGGTACATAAAATGTTATTAACATTTCTCCACAGACTTATACAGATATCATGATAATAACAAACATAAATTGTTTTACTTTGACATTAAGCCCCATTACAAATACAACTAGAATAACGTTTCTAGAGTGATGTATGGATAACTAAGCATAACACACGTAGACAGTGACAAGAAGAGACTAGATTAAAATGTGTAAAATAACAACTGTTAAAGGGAACTGTCATCCGATCATAATGTTTGACAGGTAACATTAAAAAGTTGTACTATTCAATTAATTCCATAAACAACCATGAAAATATGTGTTTCACAAGTATTTGTAGCCAAACTATACTCCGCACAAAAAGAAACAGGACACTTGTTTAAGTTGAAATATTTAATATTTGTGTACGACAGAGTGTACATTATCATATATCAAATTAAAGGAAATTTAGTCCTCTACAGGCAGAATATGAACTAAAGGTGTAATCGTTCATGCATGGACTGCCATGATCAATTAACAATAGCAAATTCTGTTTTCAAAAATAGCAACCATTCGACTGCAATGAGCAAATGATGAGTAAGCGTCTTGCTTGAAACAAGATGTGCGGGGCAAGTCTTTTATTGTCATGAACAAACTCCAAAAATACACATTTTCCAATAAAACATGGCCAGGTTATGAGAACATCAACATATTGGTCTGTTTTTTAGGCATAAAGCTTGTCTGTTTCATGTGTCCCTTGCAATTTCAACCATAGTTACCTAGAGAAGTGACATGTTAGAGACTGCCCAAATGGTTGACCAAGGGTGACATAAGATTTTGAAGATCTTTGGACTACGGTATAATTCTTGAGAAAAATTTATACCAAGTTTCATGCTGAAATAAGGGCACAAACTGTAGTTTCGACAAATAAACCTTAGCCATGGAATTCCCCATTTTGTTACATTTGGATGAAAATAAAACCTACAACGTTCACAATTTGTCTTCATTTACACTTTTTCTATTGAGATGAAACTAAAAAAGATCACATTTGTAATGAAATAATTATGCCATGTCATGAATATAGCGTTTATATCATGCTTGTCAACATTTAAATGGTTGAATGGATGTTCCATTTTTGCTATTTTTGAGAACAGACCTTGCGGTGGTTAATTGACCGTGACAAATCATGCATGAATGATTTCTCCTGAATCATATGCTAATATCGAAGAGGGTAATTTTATCTCTATTTTGATATACAATAACATATATTTTATCGTTAAAAAATATGAGATATGTTGTCTTAAATAAGTGTCCTGTTTCTTTTTGTGCGGGGTGTATATCAGTGTAACTATTGTTAAGAACCATCCATGTGTGTGCAAAGACAAACGACATGTAGTTTAGTTATTGACCTTGGAACATGAGCAACCCTCAAGATCCAAGACAATAAAGTTACACAAATATACATTATTTTTAAATTAATTATTACATTTAATATTTTTGTTTGCGATTTCGTTTTCATAAGTGATATCACAATACGGTAAGCTATGGTTACTAAATACTAACACACCCTGATTTCATGCCTTGTATATCTAATGCCAAACAAATATTTTTAAAACATAACACTATACGGTTGCACATTTTAAAGGAAGTTAATGATATCATTTCCCATATCTGACGTTAGATTTCGTAATTCTGCTTATTGTTTGATGCATTGTATATAATAATGAACAAACGATGACATACACTTGGTAATTTAGCGAATGGATAGTTTACCAAGCGTTATCTTAAACACCTTCACAATCTGTATATTGACTTCAAAATTCATATTAAAGTAGGTACTCGAAAATAGGAAGGATATTATAAATCAATAGTATTACAACAATAACAATAACAGTATAGTTTTTTTTTAATGATATTTATGTTCTCCATTGCTTTTTACAAACAACAAATTCAGTACATAAAATAATCTGCATACTTATATAGAATATGATTTTACATTTACATCTAAATAATACAAATTAACTTTTACTATTTACATCAAATAATGCATGAAACATGCATGCATGAAGAAAGCATGAAAATAAAAAGGGGAAATAGGAGAGAAAAACCATTCTTCCCCATCCCCCCCCCCAAGAAAATGCAACACCCATACAACTTACATACACACATACACACGCGTTCACAGACACCCACACACACATCCACTGAAAACATGCCTACATCTTGTGAGAATCTCGACCATTATATCAACCATGTTCGTTTCATTGCTTCTATTCGCCTTTCCTATTTTATTTTGCACGAAACTATTCTAAATTGTCCCACTTTCTAAAATGATATGTTAGTGTCCCTCGGTCTCTAGCTAATTTTTTCTCCTCCTTTCTATTTTCTAATAATATTTTCTTAATCTCCAAAGGAGTTGGTGGTTTATTTTTATTTATCTATACATATCATATATTTTATCAAAATTATTATATGATTTAATAACTGTTCCTTCCCTATGTTTAACTCAACTATCCCTACATGGATACCTTTCCAATTTATATTTGTAATCTCTACTAAATTAAATAAATTCCCACACTCTTCCCAAATTGGTTTTACTTTCTCACAAAGACAAAATAAATGCTCGTAAGTTTCTCCATATTTACCACAAAAAAGAACATAAATTAATATTAACCATGTTAAATGTATATAAATGTAATTTAGTATATATAATATTATAAAGCATTTTAAATTGAAATTATCGAAGCTTACTATTCAAAGTGCAATTTCTAAGTCTTACAAATATTGATTGTATATCTTTCACATTAATATTATAAATCTGCTCTAAATTTCGTTCTGCATATGATTTTCTACTCTTTTATTTAACAAAAATGCATATATAATTTTTGAAGTAATTTGATCTAACATATATACCCTTTCAACAATTAAAAAGTCCATATCTAATTCCCTATCTATATTTGAGTGAGTATTTTTATTTTAAAATTGTTTCCATGAAGGGGGAATGCCAAGAAAAATACGTTGTATTTTAGTTATTTCTAAAGTATTTAAACACTTTCTTTGAAATTCCTTATTTGCTTTTATATTGCCTTCAACATCAACAATATGATGCAACTTATAAACATTTTTTTGTTTATAGTTGTTCATCAAAAGGAACATGACCATCAATACAAACAAATCTATTATATTTCTTTTTAACAAAAATGTTTTCGTGGCCATCCAAACGTCTAACATATCTCTATGAAATGCTGGTAATACTAATTCAGATATGCCTACGGTTGCATTATTATAAAATATCAAACTTCCTCCAACATCTTTAGTTAACTCCTTGAGTGCCAAGCTCGCATGTTTGCGAGTTACAATGCACACACATGCCATAGAGCATTAAAATCCCTGGCACCCATAATTATAACAATCTTCTCTATCCTATTCAAAAGTTCATTTTTCCAACTTAAAAATATCGTCTTCCAAATTGCCAATTCTTTGTTTTCGTTGTTTTGCCTTTTCTTTTGAATATTTTCTACTAAAACTTCTAATTTCCATTTTCCAAAAATCCCATAAAACTCTTTTACCTTCTATTTCTATTTCTATTTGAAATTCTTCTTTTAATGTATTATTTCCTCTTTTATACAATTAAAGGGACTTAGTAACATTGTCCAAATCCTCAAAATAAAATTTTAATTCTAGCGGTTCCCTTATACCTTGTTGTATTCGTATTAACAATAAAATCATGGGACAGGTTTCGGTTTTTCAAATTTCCCTTTCGTTACAAAGATATGTATGATTGAAGTATTCAGATAAGAAAAACTCCGGGCGAGTTTTTCTTCCGTGTACAAAGTGAGTGCAGTGAGTTACTGAATATCACTTTGCATTTTCGTTCATTACTTGGCCATACAATATCCATTTGACTTGAAATGTTCACACAATACCCTGTGGACATATGAGATAACAACAATATACATTGCATCAACCATTCATCAATTTGTGCACATTTCAACAAAGTTACTAGATCCCTTTAATATATTCATTATCTTGACATAAACTATTATTCAATTTCCAATAGGATCCCTGAAATTTAAATGAATTATTTAACTTATAATAAAATTGCAATTGAATGGCTGAATGATCTGGCGCCGTAGAAGGTATAATCCCCATCGGCTCAGTTATAAGTAGCGATCGCAAACTGTCCCACTTCCGAATACCCGAGTCAAAAATGCATACAAAATAGTCGCGTTCGGAATGTTTGTACTAGTCGAATGGAGATCCATCAGAGATGTTTACGAGCGAAAATATCACGTAACACGCTTAACCGCAACCGACTTCAAAGTGCCGCTGTTTGATGCCTAGGTGAGAGCGTGAGAAATTTGTTTGCTGCATGCAATTTCATAAGAAGGCCTTTGTTCAGATATTTCGAAGCACCTCTCTTCGATCGATCCAACACATATCGTGAGTTTACCTCGAGAGATTACGGTGGAGTCGAGTTGGAATTTGCTGACTACCCTTTATAACCCACGCATATATGCCTTTAATACTGCATGTTCTATCTGCTTAGAAACAAACCAATAGTCTAGTCGACTTTGCATAACTGGATTAACTTGCCTATACGTAAACTGTTTCTTCAATCCATTCCTTGCCCTCCAAATATCAATTAACTCAAATCTATCTACAAATTGTTCAAATAAAGTATTAAATCGAGACTAAACATTGTGTTTACTACTTCCAAAGTAATCTAAATCTTTATTCAAAATAATATTAAAATCTCCACCAATAATTATTATTATATTATTTTCTAGATTTATTTTCTTTACTTTTTTTTTCAAAATTAACCAAAAAATCCATCTTTTCAGATTCCCTTCCTCTTACTGGCAAATAAACATTAGCCATTATCAACTTCATCCCCTGTACAATACATTTCATTATAACATATCTACCATAATTATCTGAAATAACATTTAACACCTGCATATCTAATGTAGAATCTATAAAAAATAAGCACCCCTTTACTATGGTTTGTCCCATGACTTATGAACTCGCATTCCACAGCAATTTCCAAGTCTCCTCAACGTCAATTGTACTATATGTTTCTTGCACCTTTATCTTTACATCACATACAAATTTTGGCCCTCTTTAACTCTTCTCGTATTCCTTTGACATTCAAAGAGAGGAAATTACATTTTTGTTTTATGTCTTTACCTTCCATAACTACATATTAATATACATATGTTTATTTATTTTATCTTCCATAATAAGCTTCTTACACAAGGGCTGGCAGAAAAAGACTCAGTAATGTATGAATAACTAAACAAATTTGCACACTGGCCGAGATCCTCCAATACATAGGCAATGCAATTCACCCTCACACACAACACACACAACATACACAATAACCCACACACCTCATAGCACACCCCATGTGCGCACGTCGCCAGACCCCCCGCCGCAAGCCCAACAAATAAGCAGCCATGTCCGGCAGGCTAGCCTGCCCGACCTAGCTACCACTGCTAAGCCCGCCGACGGGGAGTCGATGCCACACGCACACCCCTCGCACACACTCCGAATTGGTACATTGTCTTAAATAAATACCCGGGGAGGAAGATGGCAACCTTCTCGTGGTCCACCCTGTTTGGAAACCTTCCTTACTAATGCCATCAACCAGACATACGCAACCAACAACCTAGTGTATCAGCGATGACTTCTCCAAGTCAACCTACGAATGGCCCTCCTCAGGGTAAAACGTCCCGTAATGGCCCTTATCAAGGCCAACCATCTCGCATAATAGGGACATCTCTCCGCATATACCAAATTAATGCGGAAGGTATGTCACGTGCAAAAAAGTGACTACCTCGCTAGATCAGCAAAGGATCTTGACATCGACATTATCCTCCTACAAGAAACCCATATCCGTGATGAGACATGTGCATCTAAGCTGACTGGAAAGCCTTTACAGATGACGTGGAGGAGAAAATCACCAATCTTGAGCTTTCGTAAAGTCTACACACCTTGCTGGCTGCCAGAATCAGAAGAGCTCCTCAAGCAGTATGAATCCACTGATGATCCAGACATTGCAACAGAACTCTTGGATTCCCTTTACACAGCTAGACAAAAACGCTGGCAAGAGACTGTAGAAGATCTCAACTTTACACACTCGAGTCGGAAGGCTTGGAACCTTCTTCGACATATTGGAGCAGCAACCCCGGTTCAACATCAACCTCCTAAAGTAACAGCAAATGCTGTTGCATGAAATCTACCCATAATTCCTGAAGAACCTTGGACCAAAAAGCCGCGGCTGGCTGGCCTCATTCTTCACCTACTTCCACTCTTCCGGAGTTATCCCGAAGGCTTGGAGAGAGGCTAAAGTGATTGCGATCATTAAACCAGGGCCTGCGAACGACCCTGCAAGCTACCGTCCCATCTCTCTTCTGTGCACATCCTACAAATTGTTCGAGCGTCTCCTTCTGGTCAGGCTTAGCCCATTGGTAGAACCTGTGCTACCAAAGGAGCAAGCAGGCTTCAGACCAAAAAGGAGCTGTTCCGACCAAGTCCTAGCCCTCACTACCTTCATCGAGGCAGGATATCAGCGCGCCCTCAAAACGGGTGTGGCACTGATTGACCTCTCATCAGCCTACGACACTGTATGGAGACATGGCCTGCTACTCAAAGCCTCCCGCATCTTCAAGTGTCAGACAACCATGCGCATCCTTGCTTCCATACTCAGCAACAGAAGATTCAGAGTTTCACTTGGAGGACAAACAAGCTCGGCTAGATCCCTTAACGACGGCCTCCCTCGAGGATCTGTCTTGCCCCCGATGCTTTTCAACATCTATGTAAGTGACATGCCGGAGACATCTTCCAGGAAATTTTCATATGCAGATGATCTTGCATTAGCTACCCAATCCACCGATTTCAACGTACTTAGCACAACCCTCACCGAAGGCATGAAGAAGATGGAGGACTACTTCACCTACTGGCGCCTTCGTCCCAATCCCAATAAGACTACAACCAAGGCCTTCCACCTAAGTAACCGACAAGCGAAAACAGAACTGAAGGTCACCTTCTGTGGCAAAACAGTCAAGCATGAAGAGTTCCCCAAATACCTTGGAGTTACCCTGGACCGCAGCCTCACCTATCGTGAACATCTCAAGAGGGTTTCTGGAAACTGAAGACCAGAGTCAACATTATCCGGAAGCTTGCAGGAAACAGCTGGGGTTCAGGCACACAAACTCTTCGAACAGCCTGCATAGCACTAGTCTACTCTGTTGCAGAGTACTGCTCACCAGTGTGGACATAGAGCTGCCATACCAAGAAGGTAGATGTAATTTTGAACTCAGCTAAGAGAATTACTGGCACCCTTAAGTCAACACCTCTTCAATGGCTACCTCCTCTCTCCCACATCGCTCCCCCTGGAGTACGCAGACATGATAATGCGCAAGGAACTACACCGCACCTCCACCAACCCAGACCTACCTATCCACGAGGACCTAGGGAACCTACCCGACATGCGCCTTAAGTAACGGACACCCTTTTGGACTTCTGCAAAGTCTCTAGAAGAGTTTGACCTAAAAGGAGAATGGCGCAAAACCTGGGCGGAATCCGACTTCCCTAACCAAGACCTTGTACAGGACCCTACGTCAGAGCCAGCAGGCTTCAACCTCCCCAGAAAGCAATTGGTGACTCTGAACAGGATAAGAACACTCCATGCAAGGTCGGCCCATCATCTCCATCGATGGAAAATGAAAGACAGCCCTGCATGTGACTGCGGGAATCCAGACCAGACAGTGCAGCATGTGGTAAATGACTACCCTCTCCGACGTTTCCCTGATAGTTTTGAGGGGATTTATCAGACAACAGATGCTGCTCTGACCTGGCTGAGAAACTTAGACTTGAATTTATAAAATGTGCATATATGTCATACGAAACAAACAAACAATAAATACCCCATAAACTGAATCTGGATATGGCCACCCACCAGTATTAATTGGTCGCGTTTGTCATCATGAGAGTACACAATCAACGAATTAAGAGGGTATCAGAAGGTGGGTCCCGCAGGCTGGATGATGCGTCAATTGCTACTGGGAAAGAGAAAGGGAATGCTCATAGCATGCTTGCGGGTGATGACGGATCAGGATTAAAGCCTGCTGAAGGAAGTCCTGTTCTTGAAGATCCCAAGAAGGAAAAGAACAGCACCCCTCTGAGAAAACCAATCACCATGGCCACGTGGAATGTGCGTGGTATGTCAGATGGGAAGGTGGAAATAGTGGAGAAAGAGATGGCTACAAATGATATCAAAGTCTTGGGAATATCGGAAACGTGGTGGCTTGGACAAGGCAGATTCACAACAGACGAAGGAAATACGATAATCTTCTCAGGGAAGGAAAGTGGAAGAAAACGTGGGGGAGTGGGTTTCATCATAGAGAAGGCTACAGCGAAGAGTGTCTTAGGGTACAACCCAATCAACGAGAGAATTGTGACTGTAAGACTACAAGGGCACCCTATGAATATCTCAATTATTCAGGTATATGCACCAACAGCAGATGCATTTGAGGATGTAATCATATAATTCTACGAGTACAAAGAGTAGTGGACAACATACCTAGGAAAGATTTTCTCATCATATTAGGTGACTGGAATGCGAAGATTGGTAAATCAGAGGAGAAATCTGAGTACATTGGGAATTATGGTCTTGGCAGCAGAAATGAAAGAGGAGATAGACTGGAAGAGTTCTGTGAGACAAACAGCTTGATCATTGGGAACACATGGTTTCTGCACCACCCCAGGAGACTATGGACGTGGATGAGTCCAGGTGATAGAGCTAGAAACCAAATAGACTACATCATTGTCAAGAAGAGGTGGAGGACATCACTCAAAAATGTGAAGACAAGACCAAGTGCTGATTGCGGCAGTGACCATCAGCTGCTTGTGGCCAAGCTAAGACTAAGACTCAAAACTAAGAAATGTGATACAGCTCCCATAAGGAACGATGTGGAAAACATTCCAGCTCAATTTTCAGTGGACATTAAGAACAGGTTTGAGGCATTGTTAAGAATAGATGAAGCGGAGCAAACACCAAACGAGCTCTGGGAGGACATGAAAGAAGCTGTTGAGAATGCAGCAAAGAACAATATCCCAAAGAAAAAGAAACAAAAACAACCGTGGATCTCAAATCAGCTTGTGAGCTTTCTGATGAGAGGAAGAGGGCAAAAGAAAAACATGATAGAGGGGAATGGACGAGACTAAATAAAGATGTTACAAATAGTGTTAAGGAGGACAAAAGCAACTACATTGAGGGAAAGTGTGAAGAAATAGAACGGCACAAGAATAACTCTAAACTAGCATTTGCTATTGTGAAAGAAATCACAAAGAAAAGGGCCACTAGGTTGGATGTAATTAATGACGAAAACGGCAAAACACTGACAGATAGTGAGGACATTAAGAGAAGATGGGTGCAGTATAGCACCAATCTGTTCGCTTCACAGGATAATGAGGACGACATACAGTGGGAGGAAAGCAGTGAAAGGGAGCCCCCTCCACTAAGATCAGAAGTTGAGCTCCCAATGAAACAATTGAAGGATGGCAAGTCCCCTGGTCTACACAACTTTGTTTTTGAGATGTGGAAGGCTACAGGTAAAAAAGGAGTAGACTTGATGTGGCATCTCTGCTGCAACATATGGAAGAGGAAGGAATGGCCTAAGGACTGGTGTAGAGCTGTATTCTTACCGTTACCAAAGAAGGGGGATTTAAAAGGAATGTGCAAATTATCGTACGATCAGCCTGATTTCCCATGCAAGTAAGGTACTTCTGAAGATCATTGGAAGGAGAATGAAAGTCAAGTTGAAGGAAGAGATCTCAGAAGAGCAGGCAGGGTTCCGTGAAGGCAGGGGGACAAGAGATCAGATTGTTAACATCAGAAACATCATTGAGAAATGCAGGGAACACAGAGATTCTCTTTATATGTGCTTCATAGATTACAGCAAGGCATTTGACTGTGTAAGCCACCATCAAATGTGGGACACCATGACAAAGATGGGATTCCCAAGTCATATAGTAGAACTGATTAAGAATCTTTATCAGGACCAAGAAGCTACAGTGAGAACCAGTAATGGGGATACAGAATGGTTTGAGATTGGCAGAGGTGTTCGTGAGGGTTGTATACTGTCGCCAAACTTTTTCAATGTTTATTCTGAGGACATAATGAGAAATGCACTAAACGTCCATAGTCTCAAAAAGTAAACATTTTAACAAATAGTTCACCTGGGCCTAACCGTTTCAATAATCCCCTGTTGCCAGCCATATTGAAGAGAGAAAATAAAGCAACAAACAAACAAAGGAAGGCAATAACTGCCTACAATTCCCATCTTACTGATCTATCGTCTATTAAAAGTATAATGATGTACGCACCCTCGATACCACAGAGTAAACATCGACTACAATAGTCCACAAATTCCTTTAACATGTCATATGCAATGTATACCTCAAAGATCTCGAATCCTCTAAATAAAGCAACTATTTCCCCTGTTATCATTAAAAAACAGCCGTTACAACTCAAGAGGGCGCTATTAAAACAAAATTGGTTTTGCCTTTTTTTATACAAAATTGTTAATAATGATTTACTAGAGATATCATAAACGACTTTTAAAAAACCTATTCTGATTTTGTTTTCAAAGTAGTCTTCGAGCATTTTTTGAAATTTTTCTAAAAAGTCTTATTATCGCCCGGTGATTGCTGGTGAATAAAAATATATTTATGGATATGTCAGCCGTTTCTGAACCAGGGGTGTCGATCCGTTTTTGAGATTGGGGGGCGAAATTTGAAAATTTTTCCAGAGTGACCACTGAGAGAGCTAAAAGCCCCACATTAGCATGCCCGTTAGTGTTGTTATGCGCTCATTGAAAGTGTCTTGATGGCTCGAAGACCTGACTTTGGGGGCACCCACATTTGGGGGCAATAATGGGGGTCCAGGGGGCGGAGCCCCCGGAAGCTTTTAAATTTCAGACATTTGCTCCTAGCATAGGTGTTAAAATTGTATAAAATAGTGAACCTACTCATTACGTATTTTTAAAGGGCATAGCGAGGAAAAGACTGAGCCTTGCATGAGATGGATCCAGGTGATAATGTATACTATAGAGCCATCGATATAGTCTAGGGCATTGGGCTCCCATGAAACTAAGCAAGGGCGTCAACAATTTCTCAAAAGTGTAGGGGAGACATTGTGAGGAAGCGAAGCGACCGAGCGGGGGGGGGGGTGTGGGAGGGGGTGCCCCCCTCCCACATTATGGAGCTTTTGTATTTTTGGGCGTGAAATTGTGCGATTTGGTGCACACCTGAGACAGAAATTTCACGTAATATGAAGTTAATATGAAGGTATGGAACCAAACATACATAATGACACAATCTGCTCCTTTTTCAAATGTAGGGGGACATGATATTCCAATTTGATTTGCGTTCAGCGCATATGCAATGTACCGAGATTATTTTATTTTCTGTGACGGTGTGCTATCTATATATGAGGGTTTAATAAACTTCGTTTGAGGTGTGCGTTTGAAAAATTACGCTGCCCAACACATTTCAAAAGGTGAGTTCCGGCAACCCAAGTGAAACTTGCAATATGAGAAACTGTATGCGCGCGAAGCGCGCGGCAAAAAAGAGATTTACAGTCCTTTTCAAACTAAAAAACGGCTATTTTGAAGATAAATTATTGATAAATGTGTCTTTCCCCTCTTATCACTCGGTTTTTTTCTTCCTCATTTTCGGAATTATTGGGGGGGGCAAAATGATATGTTCGCCCCCCCCCCCCCAATATTTAGCTTAAAGCCCCACATTAGCATGCCCGGAAGTTTTGTTATGCGCTCATTGAAAGTGTCTTGATGGCTCGAAGACCTGACTTTGGGGGGCACCCACATTTGGGGGCAATAATGGGGGTCCAGGGGGCGGAGCCCACGGAAGCTTATAGATTTCGGACATTTGCTCCTAGCATGGGTGTTAAAATTGTATTAAATAGTTAACCTACTCATAACGTATTTTTAAAGGGCATAGCGAGGAAAAGACTGAGCCTTGCATGAGATGGATCCGCGTGATAATGTATACTATAGAGCCATCGATATAGTCTAGGGCATTGGGCTCCCATGAAACTAAGCAAGGGCGTTAACAATTTCTCAAAAGTGTAGGGGAGACATTGCGAGGAAGCGAAGCGACCGAGCGGGGAGGCTGTGGAGGGGGTGTCCCCCTCCCACAGTAGGGAGCTTTTGTATTTTTGGGCGTGAAATTGTGCGATTTGGTGCACACCTGAGACAGAAATTTCACGTAATATGAAGTTAATATGAAGGTTATGGAACCAAACATCAAACATACATAATGACAAAGGG
This sequence comes from Echinarachnius parma, assembly GCA_037951105.1. Classification (NCBI taxonomy): domain Eukaryota; kingdom Metazoa; phylum Echinodermata; class Echinoidea; order Clypeasteroida; family Echinarachniidae; genus Echinarachnius; species Echinarachnius parma. The sequence continues at coordinate 20,902 of JBAMJV010005161.1, forward strand.
AGGGGGACAATCTGCTCCTTTTTCAAATGTGGGGGGACATGATCTTCCAATTTGATTTGCGTTCAGCGCATATGCAATGTACCGAGATTATTTATTTTCTGTGACGGTGTGCTATCTATAGATGAGGGTTTAATAAACTTCGTTTGAGGTGTGCGTTTGAAAAATTACGCTGCCCAACACATTTCAAAAGGTGAGTTCCGGCAACCCAAATGAAACATGCAATATGAGAAACTGTATGCGCGCGAAGCGCGCGGCAAAAAAGAGATTTACAGTCCTTTTCAAACTAAAAAAAC